>CAUYQV010113866.1:0-11067 GCA_963574575.1 Galagoides demidoff | reverse complement strand
GCCAAACAACAATGATGGCTGCAACCAAAGAATGGCCGGGCGTTGTGGCAGGTGCCTGTGGTCCCAGCTACTTGGGAGGCTGAGGCAGGAGACTCGCTTGAGCCCAGGAGTTGGAGGTTGCTATGAGCTGTGATGCCATGGCACTCTACCCAGGAGGATAGCTTGAGGCTCTGTCTCAAAAACAAACAAACAAACAAACAAAAAAAAATAAAGTAGTTTTACTTTCTGCTTGTTTATTTATTAACTAGTGAGGAATGGTGCCCACTCTTTGATATGTATCATTCTTAAGTGAATTGGTTCAAAGGAAAAAAAGTTTGACCTGGAAAAAAACATTTCTGCTACATTTGAAAAATGTTTTTGATGGACAAAATGCTAACTTTCTTATTGGCTGAATATTGTGACTTCTCTTTAAATGTTTTTAGCAGAGTTTGTTTCTTCAGTGTTTCTCCCATGATTTACATATATAATAAGCAATAGAGATAAGGTAGCTAGGCCTTAGGATAAAAAATTGTAATTGATCTATTATTATTACCCTTCTCTTGTTTTAAAGAATATACTAAAATTAGTATATGATTTCCTACCCGTAGTAAACCTTACATGTATGATATACATATGAAGTTACAACTTCTGTTTTATACTATCTTTTAATTTCACACATTTACTGTGATAATTTTTAGCTTTCATTTACATTTTACCATTTTTTTGTTTAATGTTTAATATAACAATTTTTAGCTTTTATTTATACTACATATATTGATATAAAATCTAATTTAAGGAAAAAACCTGACTTAAAAAATTTAAAAATAAGTTCTCAGTATTGTTCTATTCTGTAACTCAGTTTTTATTGTAGACATAAAACAAGAGAAACATATTGATTATATATCTGAAATTTAAAATTGTGTATATGATATCTATAAATAATCTACCTCTGTAGGTAAATTAAAAATGTTTTTGGACTTTCTAAATGGTTTTCTTAGTGTTGTAGAAACAGTAGGTTTGCAGTGTGATCTACTTTGATACACATGGAATCTAACAAGGGAGGCTTGAGATAGCAAAACCTGTTGGAACTTAATTATATGGTGGAAGGAGCATATGCATTTCCACTTGGACCCTTGCTTTGGTTGCCTTCACTGCATCTTCACACTGTGCCTGCTTTCTCCTGCCTTTTCACATCTCTTGCTTTCTCTCTGTTCTCCTTGGGAGGCTTCTCTTGTTATTTTCCAGCTATTGGGATTCAACACAGTTAAATTCATTCATTCGTGAAGAGCAATTAGACACCTAAGAACCATACAGTGAGCAAGATTCTTGGTACAGAAATGAATAGAAGTAGGTCCTCACCCTTAGCAGGCTTATGATATAGTGGACTAGAGTTGATCTTTAACTGGTTATGTGTTCTATCATTGATACTGCACACAGATTGTTTAGTTGCTGAAGCTAGACTGAGGATGGTGGAGGAGCTGATATGCACTGGGCACTTTTGCTCCTGCTGCTCTCATGAGAGTTGCCATTTTCACCATTCCTGCTTTCTTGATTGTAGACCATGCTTCAGGGATCCAGTGGTGGGCCTACCCTACTTTGGAGTTAAGCAGAGCTATCTGTTGGTTCAGACCTTGGTGGAAGAGGGAGGGAAGGGAAGCACACACACCAGGGTGGGAATAGCTGGGGAGTAGGTAGTGACTGATGGTCAGTCCCAAGTTGATAGCATTAATTTTTATCAGTACCTATAATTTAGGATGAATTTTTAGTTGCTTATGTGTATTAATACTTGTTTACAAGGCTGGTTCTGTGTTTTGCATAATTTAAAAACTAAAAGTGCAATTTTGTAATGTTTGTAGACAATCGTCTGGTTTCCACTGGAATACAAACAGTGACTTTTTGTTAAAAGTGATCCCTGACTTCGTTGAAATAAAGGGCTTGAAATTATTAGAGGAGTTATTTCTCTATTGGGGCACACTTTAATTCCAGAATCTCTAAGGGTTCTAAGAGGTATTTCACTGTTATCAGATAAGCTTATGTTTAATTCGTCAAAAACAATTATACATATGTATAGTAGTTGGAGGGGATGGAGCAAAGAGCCCCAAATTAGATATTGTTAAAGTCTGATAAGTTTTGAATATTGGCTGCTTCAAGTGCTCAGTTCTCCATGACAAATCATAAAGATTTATTACATGTTGATTCTGATGACAAACGGAAGCTCTGGAGGTTTAATTTTTTTCATTGTTTGACTCACTAGTTTTTGTTCTTTATATTGTTACCCCACCCTATTCCAATCAGTTTATTAATCGGTTGCCTGTTACAAGTTAGTGGAGTTTTATTGGAGATGTGTATACATGTATTTATATGCAATAACTAGAGATTATATATTTGGGAATCAGATTTCTATAGAAATTCAGTAAAAATCCACTAGTACCTCCTAGTCTTCCTTTATATAGATTATGGTTTCTGCATTTATCTGCTCTTTGGTTTTCTAACTACATTTCTTTATTTAAGATAATATATTTATTGTAGATAAGAAAATACAATTTGTGTTATATTTAAGGCATTTAAGTTTTTTGGAGTCTGAATATAAGAATATTTTAGGAAAAAACCACTCATTTGTAAATGTAGAGTTCTTACATCAGAAGATTGTTTAAGTTACCATTTAGAGATAATGGTTTTGTACATGTAAAGGTAATTATGTAATTTATGACAAGGTTTGAATTATCACCTCATTTGCTTTAATGAGCTAACTTTGTAAACACAACTCTTTATATGATTTGCTTGCTTTAAAAAACCACTTTGTGGGTGGGTGAGGATTTGAGTAAAAACATGGTTTGTCGTTATTTTTTCTTCCAATTTCCAAACTACCCAAGAAAGTTATTGTTCTGAAATGTCTTCATGTTGATTTTGCTTGAAGAGCAATTGAATTGCCGTATGTGTGCCACTCACAGCAGAAGACCTACTGTTTTTTTTTTTTTTTTTTTTTGAGCGAGGCTGGGTTTGAACCCACCACTTCTGGCATATGGGGCCGGTGCCCTACTCTTTTGAGTCACAGGCACCGCCCAGAAGACATGCTTTTTTTAAGAAACCATTTTTGAGAAATGCTTTTATGAAGTCAAATTTATGTTAGTGTTGTCAGCATTCTGATTTTTTTTTTTTTTGGATGAGAAATATGGTGCATTAGGATCACTGCACACAGGGATTTTCCTCAGAAAATGCCTAACAATACTGTGTTGATCAGAGTTACAGTAGTTAGTTTGGCAAATAGTCTTGATAATTTAGTTTTCACACAAGGCACTTTCAGCCTTTTCTTCCCCCCATACTGCAGCATATTCTTAGCTCATGACTGAAGACTTCTTGTGTTTCTGTAGCTTTCTTTATTATACTTTTGGTGGCTTTAAAAACTTTTTTGTGGGTTTTAAAGATTGTTTAACTTGGGAATGTTTACATAGATACAGGATCTTTATTTAGAAAATTATATTGTCCGTAGCTGACAGCTATCCTTGATGCCACTGGCTGAAATTAGACTCAGGTGGTGGTTGGTTTTGGTGATACTTTCTACACTGTTAAAAACAATCACTAATCCTTTTTTTTCCCCAAAAATATTGTAAATTAAACTTCTCCACATTCTTTTTAAGGAGCAGTATCTGATAGAAATCTTCCTGCTCCTAGCAACAAAAATCATATTCAGGAAGAATTCGTGTTCTTGCCATTTTCAAGTTCAAATATAATTAGGTAACATTCCCTTTGGAATTGTATAAATATAAGGGGAATAGATAAATCCTTACTCTGCCCATCTACTACTGGTACAATTTTTGGGCTTTAGCTAGTACAAAACTTTTTCTAAGCAGATACACTTTCTGTGGCAGTTTGTCACATGCTCTACAGTGATGAATATATTGGGTGTCAGTTTAGCTATGGCCACTACGACAAAAGTCTCATTTTTCCACTAACTCCATCATCTGTATAAGTTTAAATAAACCACATTAACCTCTAGTAGCAGCAAATGTAGTCAATTTGCCAGTTAAACTTCACCACTAATACTAGCAACAATGGAATGTTTGACAAAACTTCTGTAGTTGAACAGAAGAGAGTAGAAATAAATGATGTTGCAAAGTTTCCAGAGAGTATTCCCAACTGAATCCCTAGTTTAATTGATTTTCAATTTAGCTTGCAAATTTAGAGTGATGGTTTTCAAATAAGGTATAATGAATACTTCTAACTACATAGCTTTACATAGCTTTATGAGTGTTTTGCAAATGTAAACAAAAATGTCTGCATGAAAAGATGTGCTGGAAGGAACTTGTGACATTCATCTTGGTGTCCTCTTCTCTTTAGTTGTGGTAGAACTGCCAAAAGAATGTTGACGAGAAGTGAAAGTCAAGTGAATGTAAAAGCATTTTCATTCCTTTTAAAGAAGCTCTCACACGTACAAGTATACAAAAGCACAAATGAAGCAGTTAACAGATCTGTATGTGCACATATATACACAGTGTATAGAAATAGGTATAGATATTACCAATGATGAGAAGGTCTGGGATCTTTAAAGATGGATTAAATCTAGAGTCTTCTCTGAAGAAGTATATGTTCTTTGATAGATCAAACATGTATAGAAAGCTATGTGGTAGAAGCAATAATAGATAATTCTGTGTGGCAAACCCTGTTCTAAGCACTTTATATTAACTCCTTTAATTCTCACAACAGCCTTATGAAGTGAATATAATAGTTGCCATAAATGAGGAAACTGAAACACAGAGGTTAAGTCAAATTGCCAAAGTCATACAGGTCATACTGCTAATGAGTAGAGAACTGTGTAAGCTTTGTTTGCTCATAGGTTACATGTTGTAAACCATTATATTTTAACTGATTCCGGAAAAAATGCAATAGGGGTTCACAGGAATGATTTTCTAAATCAACCAAAGAGCTTTTGAGGGGTCTTCCCTTGCAAGTGATCATGAAATCTTGACTTAGTATTTATATCATTTCTGATTTTCTGGCCTTAGAGAGTTTCATAGTATCATCTTATAAGCCTTACTGAACACTAAAGGAGAAAGATTCCTTCTCTTGGCTTTGAAGCTAGGGACATAGGAGATGTACCACTAGGGAAAAAATGTTTAAGAAAAAGCCAAAACTCTTCTGGCTTAGACAGATGCAGAGAATCAGCTGCTCTAGGATCCTCAAATAACTTGTATTCCTGGGAACAAGATTAATAGGTCAGGAGACTGGGAAGTCAGTGGGCAAGATGACATAGCTATGATGAGCTGCATGAGGACAGACTGTACAGACTACCTTAAGAACAAGTGATGATGCTTTTAGCAAAAAACCTTATGCCTCTCTGCTCTTAACTTTCTTTTTGGTGGAGGTGGAAGAAGGGACATCATTTAGTTTTTAAAAATGCTTAATGATAGAAAATTTGAAATATACCATAGAATAGTGTAATGAATCTCTTATGTATCCATTTGTCAACATGTGGCCAGTCTTGTTTCCTCTCTCTTCACCTGTCCCTATTGAAATATTTTAAAGCAAATTCTGATTATCATTGTTTAATCTTTATAAATGTCAGTCACATGTCTTCTAAGTGATAGTCTTAAAAAGTAATCTCATTAGTATTATTCCACCATTAAATAAATGAAACAATATTATCACATAGCTACTCAGCGTTCACATTTCCCCAAAAACCTAATAAATGCTTTATTTACTTTAATTTGTTTGACGTTGCAACAAGGTACGTGAACACATTGTGTTTGGTTATGTTTCTCTAAATCTGGAGTATTTCCCTATTTTCTTTTTTCTTACCATTTATTAGGTCATTAAATAAGAAATGTCTGATTTCAAATATTTAGTTTATTATCTGTCAAGCAGGAAGCAGTGCAGCTATTCAAAGTGTGTGCCTAAACTGTCTACACAGCCTTGCCATCTTAGCAGTAGCTTGTATATGCCAGCAGCTAAGAAGCCTGGAGAATGAGTGCTGATGAAATTGCGAATTTCCCACAGCTTGTTGTGGATTGAATATTTTTTCTTGCAAGAAGTGGTCTGGGCTCGGCGCCTGTGGCTCAATCGGCTAAGGCACCAGCCACGTACACCTAAGGT
Organism: Galagoides demidoff; assembly: GCA_963574575.1. NCBI lineage: Eukaryota > Metazoa > Chordata > Mammalia > Primates > Galagidae > Galagoides > Galagoides demidoff. Next base: position 4,998 of record CAUYQV010113866.1, on the reverse strand, counting down.
GGTGGGTTCGAATTCCCAGCCCGGGCCCGCCAAACAACAGTGATGGCTGCAACCAAAAAATGGCCGGGCGTTGTGGCGGGCACCTGTGGTCCCAGCTACTTGGGAGGCAGAGGCAGGAGACTCGCTTGAGCCCAGGAGTTGGAGGTTGCTGTGAGCTGTGAAGCCACAGCACTCTACCCAGGGGGATAGCTTGAGGCTCCGTCTCAAGAAAAAAAAAAAATTTTGGTATTTACTACATATTCCCAAATTTGAGATACGTGTTTTTACAGCCTGCTATTTTTATTTAATATTCTGTTGATTTTCCCCTTGTACTATTATAAGACAAATGCAATGTTATTTATTATTATTATTTTTTTGGCCAGGGCTGGGTTTGAACCTGCCAACCTCTGGCATATGAGGCTGGTGCCCTGCTCCTTTGAGCCACAGGCACTGCCCCAAATTCAATGTTATTTACAAATTGGTTTCAACATTTTAATGAAAAATTTTTAAATATGCAGCAAAATTGAAATTTTTAGAGAATTCCCATATGTCCATCACCTATATGCATATTCTCCCATTAATAGTTTACCATACTTGCTTTATCACTTGTCTGTCAGCCACCCCTTCTGTTCATTTATTGATGGATCCTATTTCTTCATCCATACGTCTCAAAGTGAATTTTAATGCAAAGCATTACTTTTAACCAAGCTGGTTTACTTTTAGCATTTCAGTATTCAAAGGAATTTGTATTTTCTGAACATACACAAAGGAAAGCCTAGAGAGAGAATTTTGAGAGGGAATTGCTGAGAGAATTTTGTTAGATATAGTAAGAAAGGATATCCAGGGATTAGAAATTTGCCTCGGAACAGAGTTAATTATATGCATTATTAGCTTCTGAGGTGGCACAAAAATACTATGAGAAATTATCTCCTCCTTACCCCCTCTTAATGCCTAATTGGGACTCTAGCATTGGGACACAGAAAATCTTTAGAGGGGGCTAATACTTTTCTTTCTGTAGTTCTCCTGGCTATTAGAGACCTTAGTCCCTGGTAAATAATGAATGTGGATTGACTTGGTAGGTAAAGCCCTTTCGAGTGGTTTCCACCAGCCACCCTGAGGACCCAGGTTTTATCTCCTCCGGGCAGGGATTAAGGGCCTGTTGCTGTCTTCTATAACTTCACTCTTGCTTGTGGTGTGGATAGTTTGCCTCAGTTTACCTGGTCTTTTTATCTGAAAGCTGAATTTTTTCTTTTGCATTGACGAAGGGGGAGGCCACGATGGTGGGATAGCCGTGATGAACACACGAAACACCTTGTGCACGAATCTTTATGATGCCTCCTTTTAAAGTTGCCTTACAGTGTCTGTTCCAAGGGGCGAGGCCAGGTGTGGCGACCTTGCTGTGTGTACAGTTCCCAGCACAGCACCTTGTGTATTTAAGGCACTTAATAAATACCCGTTGACAAGTAGACTGTCCCCTTTAAGCTCTCAGAATTCCTGCAGTTGTTCTATTCTGCAAACACCTGGCGCCTTTCACAAGCGTTTCATGAACACATATCCATTCTTCAGACTTCATAATCTATTATTGTGTTTTCAAGTGGCTGGAGGCCCTTAAGATAGAGCAGCCTCTATGTTTCTCTCTCCTTTTCCCATGTTTCACATGCCAGGGTGTTCAATCTCGATGTCACGTCACCACCATTTAAAAGAAGACTCCACTCTGACATTGGTGACAGCTGTTGTTTCTCCTAAATTCAGCCTTGGGCAAAGCACCTTGTTAGGAGCTGAGGTCTGTGGAGCCCTGACTTTTATAAGTGGATTTCATAAGGCAAAATGATTTCTTTCATCTTCCTTTGGCATTCTGTCTTTTTTTTTCTTATTCTTTTCCTCCTCCTCCTCCTTTTTTTCTTTTTTTCCTGAGGACAGTTGATTCTTGGCCATCTCAGGCAGATACCCAATTTTTGGATCATCCATATCCCTTGATTTTTCCCTCAAGCAATTTCAGTCCTCAGTGACTGGGCTAGCCAGGACCTTGATGCCTTCAAAGGACATCTGGTCACTCCCCTCCCTCACCCTCTTTATCAGCCCTCTCCTCTCTTTCAGGTATAGCCCCTCTAACTCTTAGAGCTATGGTCCTCAACTGAAGAAGATTTTGCCCTCCCTGTTTCCACCCTCTGAGACATTTGCTGATTTGGGGGACATTTTGGTCATTGCACTGGAGAGGGGTGGGGAATGCTGCTGGCCTCTATTGGGGTAGAGGTCGGGGGTGCTGCCTAACGTCCCGTAATACACAGGACAGCAGGCCACAACAAGGAATTCTCCAGTCCAAAATGTCAGTAGTGGCCGGGTTAAGAAACCCTGCTTACATGCGAGGAGGTCCTTTTTGGAAAATCTTTACTCTGAGGCCTGGCTCAGTGGCTCACGCCTGTAATCCCAGCACTTAGGAGGCCAAGGCAGGTGAATTGTCTGAGCTCATGAGTTTGAGGCCAGCCTGAGCCAGAGTGAGACCTCATCTCTAAAAATAGCCGGGTTTTGTGATGGGCGCCTGTAGTCCCAGCTACTTGGGAGGCTGAGGCACAAGGATTGCTTGAACCCCAAGAATTTGAGGTTGCTGTGAGCTATGATGTCACAGCACTCTACTGAGGGCGAGAAAGTGAGACTCTGTCTCAGAAAAAAAAAATCTTTACTCTGCCACTTATGGAAATTGTGACCTTGGGCCTCCGTTTTCTCAGGCATAAAGAAGTGAGATTAAAATACTTCTTAGGGTTGTGGGAAAACTATGTAAAGTGAACGGAACTGTGTCTACACATTCTAAGTAGGGACTTGGTGTTTTAATGTATCCATGATTTTTCTTGGAGAAAATAGTTACAACTTTGGGAAATGCACAGTGTAGGTTGAATTTGATGATGGTTTTGAAGCTTTATTGTGCAAAGGAGTCCTTGCATGGAGCTTGCTAACATATGCACGTCTTCAGGACAAATCCTCAGACATTGTGTTTGGAAGTTTGGCCAAGTCTGGGAACTTGGCCTTTTTCATAGCACCCCAGGTGGTTCTAATGCAGGTGGTCCATAGATAACACGTGGAGACATCCTGGCTGTATGGTTACCAGGTGAGCATATAGGAGGAGCCTTAGCCTTCTGAGAGAAGCCTCTTCTCTGGCTAGTTGTTTTCTGTTTCTCTGGGCCCATTGGCAGAGGATAATTTTTCAGAGCCGTTTTAAGCAGGACAAAGCTGTTCTTTGTTCTGGTTTTAATGACAGCTAGAGATATCTTTTTATTGGATGTTCTCCTTGAACATTATTTTGACTCAGTGTCCTGAGAAGTCTTTTGGGAACCAGCTCAGGAACCCTGGCTAGAAAAATTTCCTTATTCATTGGCTGATGGAATTGTGACTTGGGGTGAGGAAGGGCAGATTGGAAGGAGGTGGTTTTTATTCTCAGTGGGTCTTGGAAGGCTGGAGGACCAAGAAGTGAAAACAGACAGGATTTCTCCCAGCCCCAGACTATATTCCTTTAGGAACAGGATGAAAATGACTGTAATTCTGTCCACTTGTGAATGATTTGCATGTAGTTTTCTCTTTTCTTTCATAGAATGATGCCTGACGGGCTGTAATATTAACTATGTATTTTTAGGAATTTTTGCAGTCATGGTTCATAGGGTGTGAGGCTGGCTCCCTGAGTGGACCCATGGTGACTAGCTCACTCCTGAAACGAATGTTTGTACTTTGCTGACATAAGGAGCCAAGTAAATGGCCCAGGCTTGCCCATAAATATACATCAGTGCCTCTCTGTGCTGGAATTCTGGGTCTGTGTGTGTTCTGAGATCTCTCTGTGGGATTTGTTCTACCCACACCTTTCTGTCAGACACGGTATCTTGCCAAGGTTTGGCCTCTGCAACGTAGGCTGCAAATCCAAAATATTTAAAAAGAAAATCTCAGAAGGAATTTACATCATTTATTTAATAAATGAAAGTGTGAAGTAGAAATTAAAAGTCAGCCAGGGAGTGGAGTTGGAAAATGTAAACCACATGAGGCGTGCCTTTAAAATTTTAACTCCTTATTGGCAATTACCCCCCCCCCTCAGAAGAACTTCATTTAAAGTCCTGACAGTTGAATTTAGTGAGTTCTAAGCTGTGAATGTAATTCTTAGATAAAAAGTGTAAACCAAAGAGCCAGGTTGTTCTGAGTTGCTGTTTTTCTTCTTTGTTTAGAGACGGAGTCTCACTCTGGGCTAAAGTACCCTGGAGTTAGCCCAGTTCATAGCAGCCTCAAACTCCTGGGCTTAAGTGATCCTTTAAGTAGCTGGGACTACAGGCACCTGCTATAATGTCCAGCTAACTTTTCTATTTTTAGTACAGATGGGGTTGGGTTTTTGTTTTTGTTTTGTTCAGGCTGGTCTCGAACTCCTGACCTCAAGTGATCCTCCTGCCTCTGCCTCCCATAGTGCTAGGATTACAGGCGTGAGCCACCACCTCTGGCCTGGGTTGCTAGTTTTGAACCCTTGCCTTTAAGATGTCTGTCAGGTCTTGGTTTGCCTGGGTTGACAGGAGATGGTTCACTTTTCATGTTGGGTCCCTGAGCCTATGGCAGGTAGACTTTCTGTGGATTTCACAGTAATAAAAGTAAGTAAAGACCATATAAGCATTTATAAACTGAAAAATAGAAGGTGACTGTTTAATGGTTAAATGGTAGTGAAAAATGAGTAAGAAAAGATTTGTTGTTTAACTGAAGAGATTTTTTCTTTTTTAATTCCAGTTTTAACTTGTGTCCTTTGAATATGTTTCTTTTAGAGTTGAAAGTGAAGTAAGGTGATAGTTTGGTCTTGTAATTTAAAATGTGCCAATCTCTAAGACATACGGCATGACATTACTATTTCTATGGTTTTCTTTTTTTTTTTTTTTTTGAGACGGAGCCTCAAGCTGTCCCCCTGGGTAGAGTGCCATGGCATGACAGCTCATAGCAACCTCCAACTCCTGGGCTCAAGCGAGTCTCCTGCCTCCGCCTCCCAAGTAGCTGGGACCACAGGCG
>CAUYQV010113865.1:0-30726 GCA_963574575.1 Galagoides demidoff | reverse complement strand
TCTCTGCATACTTCCTTAATTTCAGGCTGTTTCTCTACCCCAAGAGGGCAGGAACTAAAAGCTTAGGAGAGGTTTCTCTTACTAGGGTAGGGGAATTGTTCCCTACTGGTCTTAGGGAGGGGGTCAAGGGCTGGGGGCTTGGTTATTACAGTATTCTACCTAACTTTGTATATTAAAACAAATACAATATTTGTCATGGAGATTTTTAGGAAAACTTTAGAATGCATGCTAAAAATTTTTATTAAATAATTTTTTTAAAGTTTGAGTAAAATAAAATATTAAATATCATATTATTTTAATTGAATAAAAAATAGGAAAAATATTTGACATTCTTTATATTTAATAAATCCCAGTCTACAACAGGGTGAATTATGGACAACTACCTAAACAAGATAAAACTGGGCCCAAGTCCAGGAGAGGTGGATTACACCTGTAATCTCAGAATTGTGCGAGGCTGAGGTGTTAAGATTGCTTGGGACTAGGAGTTCAAGACCAACCTTCACAAGATAGTAAGACCTTCTTTCTACAAAAAAAAAAAAAAAAAAAAAAAAAAATTTGACAAGTGTGGGTTCTGGTGCCTATAGTTTTAACCACTCAGGAGGCTGAAACAGAAGGATCACAAGAGTTCAGGAGTTTGAGGTTACTGTGAGCTACGATCACACTACTGTACTCCAGCCTGTGTGACACAGAGAGACCCAGTATCCAAAAAACAAACAGATGAACAAACAAAACACTGGGCCCATGGGGCAGCACCTGTGGCTCAGGGAGTAGGGTGCTGGCCTCATGTACCCAGGGTGGCGGGTTCGAACCCGACCCTAGCCAAACTGCAACAAAAAAATAGCCAGGTGTTGTGGCCAAGAGAATAGCCTAAGCCTATGAGCTGGAGGTTGCTGTGAGCTGTGATGCTACGGCACACTATGGAGAGTGACTAAGTGAGACTCTGTCTCTTAAAAACAAAAAACCAAAAACCACTGGGCCCATACAAAACACATCAGAAGATTACACACAGTACTAAAATGAAAGCTCTCAATGACTCTGTTTGGCAGCAACTTTTTTCTGTAGAATAAATGGTTGTAATTCTCAATTAGTTAGTCATGATTAACCAAGTAATCTCCCAGGCCAATTTAGCCTTTCTTGCCTGGTGTCTGGGCATTTTGCCAGAGGGCATTTTGTGGTAGGGTTGAGCTGGGGGATGCCAGATAGTTTTCTCTTCACTTTCAGAAATGGCTTGGCTTAGAGAGGGGTCTTCCCAGGGTGCCTATGTCCTGCTCTGAGCTCTCTTGCTCTTCCTTTGACCAGTTTTAGCTTATATGTGTGGCCTCAGGGAAATTTTTCATTTAACTTAGTCCTTCTTTTCTGGAAAGAGGTGACACAATTATAAAAATTTGCTGAGTATGAAGTGGTTTATTGCCAGCAGGAAGTCAACTTCAGAGCAGCTGCTCACATTAACACTGGCACTCCTGCAGGAGGTGGTGTGGCACATTGGAAACCATGGGTTCTGGAGGGAGAGTGGCCAGAGTATGAATTTGATTCTGCCACCATGACCTAAGCAAACTATGTCATCTAAATGTCTCTTTTGTCTCTGCATAATAGAGACTTTTCATTCATAAGTTGCCAGACTAAATGAAGGTACATACATTCTTTTTTTTTTTTTTTTTTGAGATAGAGTCTCACTCTGTGCCTTGGCTAGAGGGCTATGGTGCCATAGCTCACAGCAACCTTAAACTCATGGGTAGAGTGCTATGATGTCATAGCTCACAGCAACTTCAAACTCTTTGGCTCAACAGTTCCTCTTGCCTCAGCCCCCAAGTAGCTGGGACTACAGGTGCCTGTCACAACACCCAGATAGTTTTTTTCTTTCCCCACTTTTAGTAGAGGTGGGTCTTTCTCTTGCTCTGGCTGATCTTGAACTCCTGAACTCAAGTAATCCATCCACCTAGTCCTCCCAGAGTTGTCAGAATTATACGCATGAGCCACTGTACCCAGCCACATGTACACTCTTGATGGAATATCAAACGTATCATTTAGAAATCCTGAACTTGGAGTTAGCTACAGTTACCACATGAATTTTGCTTTGTCTCTCTGGAGGTGCTAAGTGTGCCTTGTATGAAAAGTGTGCCCAGATATCTGAGGGCTGGACCGTGGCAGAGACGCTTTGCGGCCTGCCAAGGACTGTGCAACCCTTCCATGCTTTAGAAATGCAACTAGGATGTGTCTTTCTAGCTCCTCGTACGTGGACTTCTTGAACAGTCTTTATCAATGCAGTAAAAGTAACCACATTGTTATAATCAATGAATGTAAGTAAAATGTGTTACCACTTGATCTACAATAGGTGATTAATATCAGTCTTCCCTCTTAAACCCCCTTGCCCCTCCTCCAGCCAGATAATGATGTCCAGAACATCTGCAGGAGTGTTAAACATAGAGATGGAAGGTGAGGGACTTTGAGTTACCATCTTAAAAAAAAAAAAAGAACACGATTCATACTATTCCCATTACATATATATATAGTGCTTGGAGTCTAGTGGCTGATCCATTACTCGGGACTGATGTTACGTGTGTATTATGTATGTGGTAAATTTGACATTGTGGTGTTTTCATACCCCTGCCACCTCCCAGGTAGGGAGACAAATAAAGAATTATAATAAATGAGGCTGATGTTAAAATAAGGATAGTATTACACACTATGTGAACACATGGTGGGGATACCAAACACACTTATTTCTGGAAACACATTTATTTATAGAAATTTCTGCTTTAGAGGCTGGAAAGTTAATGCAGGGAAGAGCTGTGCAAAGGAATCGCTTGAAGCTCCGAGGAACTTTCTGTGACCTGTTATGTGGTGATGACCTAAATAGACTCATAACATCATGGACAGATAGAGACAGCAGAAGCAGCCATACATTGCCACCAGATGACCAGTTCTAAGGACTGTTGGTGAGAAGCAGTGAGTGGGGAAAGCTTTGCCAAAAGGCCACTGGCACGTCATTCAAGGGAGGGATAGTAGTCAACGCTGGGATGTCCTTGAGCACATGGGCGGTGCCCATCATGAAGGTGGACACGGGGAGAGAAAAAGGTTAGGTGGGTAGGGGGTCAGAGACATTTCGTACTCAGCAGGACCATGGCCACTTCTTGAGTGATTTAGACAGAGGTTCAGTCTGTGAGGCAGGGGTTTATGAGAGCCAAACGGGAGAGGAAGAACCAAAGTGGAAACCTAGGTCTGAACTGGGTACAAGGGACTGTTACCAAGCTCCAGCTCACTGGAGAACAGCCCCCCAGGCCTTGGATCTTGTGAACAGCAGAGAGCAAATGAGACTCAGAGAGCAACACAAGAATGGAAGTCGGTGCGGGAGTGGAGTCTGGAGGACCTAGTAATGTTGAATGCCGTCTACTGGGGCAGGGAAGGAATTGGGACTGGAAGGAGGTTTGTCCCCTCTTTGTACTGTTCAGAGACTTCCTGAGGACAGAGGGAACGGGGAACAGCAGTTATTTGTCTGGTGTAGCAAGGCCTGGGGTGGGAGCAGCATCTACTTCTAATTTAAAGACTGAGGAAAGTCAGGTGGTGCCTGTGGCTCAAAGGAGTAGGGCACTGGCCCCACATACCAAAGGTGGTAGGTTCTAAACCCAGCTCTGGCCAAAAATGGCAAAAAAAAAAAAAAAAAAAGGCTGAAGAAAGTCTGTACTTCTCCATGGGACAGTGTGATCCTGTTTGACTATAACCTCTTTGAGACCAAGGATAACTTTTTCAATTTTGCCTCTTTAACAATTAGCATTGTCCTGGGCATGCAGGCAGAGGTGTCCAATCTGCCACCCAGAGGCTGCATGCAGATTATTTGAGGACTGGTTTTGTTTATCTGTGGTGTGGGATATCACATAAAGTGTACATGAACCTTATTTTTATTTGCTTATCGGCTTTCGTTAACATTTGTGTTTAATGTGTGTCCCAAGACAACTCTTCTTCCAATGTGCAGCAGAAAAGAAAAAGGGCTGGACACCCCTGAAACGTAAAATTAGCAATGAATGTAGTCAGGGCTGTATCTTTCTTTAGTCAGTGATTTTTAAAGTGTGGTCTCTGGACCGGCAGCATCATCACCATCACTTGGGAAGTTACTAGAAGTACAAAGCCTGGGCCCTGCTTCAGACCTGCTGAATCTGGGTGAGACCCAGAAATCTCGTGATCCAACCAGCCTTGCAGGAGATGCTTATGCATGCTAAAGTTTGAGAACCACTGTGTTAGTTGAGTATGTTTTTTCTTAAGAACACCTAGATTTAAGAGCTTCCACTCCCCCTCCCCCAGGCCAAAACTACTTTCTTTCCTTTTGAAGTTAAAAAAAGCCTATTGAATTTGATAAGTAAGGAATTTCCTCAGCTATTTTGAAAATCCTGTTATTTAGTGGGCAGTGTGTAAAGAGTTCACGAGATCATGAACAATGTGTTTTGACTGGTTCTCTCCAGAGGCATGACTTGTAACTTTCCCGAGATATCCTGCCATTGTTTCTCCTGTGGGATTGCCACTGGTGGGGGGGGGGGGGTGAAGTTGAGAAAGTGGATCAATAGCAGGATGCAGTCTCAGATTGCAGAGGTGGCGAGCCCGTCACCCCCCTAGCACGTATCCTTCTGTGCATCGGCCTTCACGGTGTTAGCGCCCAGAATCTCCACTTAATCATAAAGCGGAGGTATGAGTCATTGCTCACCATTGTTGGAAGAGACTGTTGCCATCAAGGAAGATCACTATACCCTTTTCAATTGTATCTTGTAGACTAAATGTATCAGTTTTATTTAATAGGCCAAGTTTTCAAATAGTCTAATAGACTAACTTTAAGATTAGCTAATACAATCTTATCCAAGACATATGGTTTCAACTTAATTGGCACTGAATATCATTCTGAGCTGACGCTGGGACAGCAATCAATACCGTTAATGGCATGCCTCATGATGTCATCATTTCCTTGGAATAATTGTCCTAGAGTGATACAGCAGGGCCTAATGTGATTAAAGCCAATTTAAACTAGGCTGGCTCAAAATGTGTGAATAGACATTACTTTGCTTTTATCATTCCTATAAATTGAATTCTTGCAGTGTTGTCAATTTCAACCAAAATGCTGGGGAAGTTTTTTTCAGTTTTCCTTCGGAATCCCCATGCAGTTTGCGATGGTGGCAGATCGTTTGCTAACCCAGCCACCTGGATAAATATTACAATCAGGGTTGCCTGAAATAAATAATAGGTGTAACAGAAATTTTTTTTCTGTTACAGAAAAGTTTTGCTAATGGAACCAGAACAGTTTCTCAAATTTTAATGTGTATGCAAATCACCCGAGGATCTTGTTAAAATGTAGATTCTGATTCAGTAGGTCTGGGGCGGAGCTAGAAATTCTGCAATTCTAACAAGCTCCAAGGAAATGCTGCTAACAGAAATTTACAGTTTACAATTAATTAGGAGATGCTGCTAATCCACAGCCACACGTGGGGCAGCAAATCACTAGAAGGCTTTGTCCTGGGAAAGAAGGAAGACAAGATGCAGAATAATTTATGGGTAGTTGTAGTTCATCCTGCTCATCTTATTTATTTTTGAAATAGATTTTTTTAATCATCTGCAGGCAGAACACTGCCACTAATTTTACTCTTAGAAGTTGTTGTAATTTCCATATTTTTTGGAGGGCTTCAATTCATAAACTGTCAACTTTTAAGAATTTTGGGAGCAGCCCGTTTCAATGGTAACATATTCTCGTGCTTCTGAAAAAGAAAGAATTAGAGAGCTCATATGTTTCACTTCCCTGCTGACACGGAAGGAAAGGTACGTACAGGATGAGTAGAGATGGCAGGCTTGGTTTTAAGCTTGTAGGAGCGCAGACCACACGTGCCCTTTTGCTCTAGATCTTTTACTGTCCTTGTAAAAAGTGGCAGGGCAGTCCTTTGTTCTGAAGGGCAGGCTTTTGCCTTTCCTGAACTTGTTTGTGTCCCTCTGAGCAGTCATTTCTTTGCTGATGCTCATGAAGCTTACACAGAAAACCATTTCTAGTGCACATCTTGGCCAGCTGCACCTGAGGTCAGAGCAGATGCCTCTGTACCTTCTCACCTCCACACACTTCACTCCCGTGATGTGGCCCTATCCTTTTGGGTTCCTCCTGGGTGATCCTGGTTGAACAAGGAACCGTCAACTTTGGGAGGTGCTCTTCTTTCTCCAGACTATTTTTAACTTGAAAAATCCACCTGGAAAGGCTGCTGCCTGTTTCCGGGCAGAGACAGCTGCTCTCGGGGTCTGCCACAGCCATGCCACAGCCTGCTGGGAAATTTGCCTGCAAGCAGGAGTTTGGCGTGGGGTCAGTTTGGACCTCGGGCTTCGTTGACAGCTCATCCTCACTGGGGTTTTCTGGCATCACGAGCAGGTGCTCCACAGCCCAAAGAGGAGGCTGTTGTTCTCTTGTTCTGTTTGTTCAACACACGCGTGCGTGTGCACACACACATGAACACAAACTCACGCACATACACACGTACATTCACTTTTCACATGTTCTCCTTGGGATGAAAAGGAAAGTCTTATAAGGAAGTTGGCTGTGTGCCCCGTTGCCGTAGGCTGTACTGTAGGTGCTTTGGAAGCAGCTTGTGAAGAAACATATGGGCCTCATGAAAGAAACACCTGCTTGTTCAAACTGGAGAATAAAAAATAAAAGTTGCCCCACTGCTAATTTGGAACCCCTAGAAGGAAATCTGACTGTGATTAAATGAAAGAGGCCGCTGGAGGCTGCTTCTTGCCCATACCCTCCTAGCTGACACATCTCCATTCCCTTAATTTTTAAACAGATACCATTAAAGGCATGCTCTGTATTTAGATCCTGGAAGTAGATTTAAAAAGTCCTCACAGAATCGATTTCTAAAATTGGACCTTCATCACCCCCAACAGAGATTTAAAGAAAAAAAAATAAAGCCAATATTTAAATTTGCACCAAATAGCCACTGAAACCCTTGCACTTACTCAATATTTTGAAAGAGAATTAGCAACTGAAATTAGATAGTTTTTCAAGTAAAACTCTAACACAGAGTAATGATTTGGTAGAAGGAAAATATATGTTTTTAAAGAAAAAGTAGGCTTGGAGCCTGTAGCTCTGTGGTTAGGGCACTGGCCACATGCACCAGCCTGGTAGGTTCGAACCTGGCCAAGGCCTGCTAAACGACAATGATAACAATATTAAAAAACCAGCCAGGCATTATGGCTGGGGGCCTGTAGTCCCTACTGGGAGGCTGAGGGAAGAGAATCGCTTAAGCACAAGAGTTTGAGGTTGCTGTGAACTATGATGCCAGGGCACTCTACTGAAGGTGATGTAGTAAAACTCTGTCTCAAAAAAAAAAAAAAAATACTTGTGCACTTGAAAGCAATCCAGAAATAATGCATACTGCAAAAGACTCTAAGTTGCTTTCCATTAAAATTAGGATCAGAGATCACAAGACAGAATATTAGTTCATTTTTACCTCCACATTCCACTGTAACATTAAAGACGATAGTTTTATATTTGACAAGACTAGACTATCTAGAAAAACCTGCTGCCACATACACGATTGGTCAAGTAAGTTCTTACAGGTTGAAGAAACACATTATTACGAGTTTGGTATTATTAAGTGGGTTTTCTTATTTGTGTGTATTCATGTGTAAACACATGTAAATAAAATTATGTATTTATAAATACATGTATAAATGCATATAAATAAGATTATGTATTTATAAATATCTCCACGTATTTAGAAATATCTCTGTGTAGTAAAAGTTTTGACATGATATTAAACAAAAGAATTTTTCTGAAGAATAGGATCAGAATGTTCAATTTTCATCTTTAGGTTCAACTGTACTTTCAGATTTTTCTGGACTTTTATTGCTTATACAATAAAAACAGCAATAAAGAGTAAAAGGAAAGAAACAGGGTTCAAAACACATTCCAGGTTAATTTAGACCAGTTTTTAGGTTCCCTTGAGATGTCCTGGGGCCCAACCTCCATGGAGAGATGTTAAGAGTCTGCCCTACCCAGATGTACTTCCAGTTCTTGTTAGGGATTCTCTTCTACAACAGTTGTTTGAACAACTGCCCGTGGGCCAAATCTGGCCTATAGCCTGTTTTTATAAATAAAATTTTACTGGAACACAGCAGCACTCAGTTGTATATTGTCCGTGACTGTGCGTGTGTGTGAACTCACTGCACAGACTGTGGCCCACAAAGTTTAAAATATTTACTATCTGGTCCTTTATAGAAAAAGTTTGCTGACCTCTGACCTAGGGCACATATCAGGGCAAAGGATGTCCTTTGTATTCAACACAGAGCCCACCTATGTCAGTGTTTAAATGGTGTGCTTTGTGATGTTGTTTCAATCTGAAATACGTCATTAAGCTCTTCAGCCTGTTAATTTACAGTACTATCATTTCAAATAACGTCAATTCACGTGTATCTAATTCAATCAAATATGATTCACCCAAATGTGCTTTTGGAAGATTTGTTTCATGCTCAGATAAAGTATCTGTACCATTCTGAGACACCGGAAGGTATGCTTCTGCTGGAGAGAGTGAATTTCACACTCTTAAAAAACAAAAATGTGGTAATTAAACTCAGGATCAACATAGTCAAGTATGTATGAGTACTTTTGCTCTCTTTAAAGAAGACATTTTGAGTCAAGACTCGCCCTGATCAAGTTGGCTCAGGCTCTTATTTTAAAATGTCAGCGTCATAAGCTTTTGGTCTTAACACCAAGAGATGACGCAATCAAACTCTTTCCATTTTACTTAGTTTGGGCATGGATTTTGATAAAATACTATGTTTCAAAGTATTCACTTAAAATACACTTGTTCTCTGAAGTACAATCACCCTTCCAATTAGTAGTATATAACTGCAGAGGAGCGAGTACACATTTACTGACGGCACCCCCAAATCCTGAGCATCCCAGGCAAATTTGACAACTATGCATTGTCTTCCTACCCGTGATGAGTCTTTTAGATCATGAAGAGACTACTTGGTCTCCAAGAAGCTTCCAATCTGATTCATTTGTGGCCTTATAGCTTGCCCTCCCTTTTTGGTACCTATAAAAGCAACTTGCAAAACTGGGATCTGTCACTCTCTTGTTCATGACTTTCCTTGTGTCCTAAGTGTGAGGTTTTCCCCAAGCCTGATGAGAAAGGGGTTTCGCACGTTCCTAGTGTTCAATCTCCTACAGTCATTTAACAGTTAGCCATTGTACAGCCCAAAATATTAGCCTCTGGCTAAGCAATCTTAAAAATAAGATTGTAGCCAAAACTGTGGGGATGTTAATATGAAAATATTAAGATAGTATCTTGCAAGGAGTTCTTATTGCATAAAATATTAGAAGTTAACATGAAGTTATTAATAATGATGATTATATATTAGCATCCAGCTAGGCAATGGACTTGAATCAGCTTATATATTCTTCCAAAAATTTTATAAGGAAATTTATATTATTGCTTGTATTTTACATAAGCCTCGGGAAGATGAAATGACTTTATGAAGATGGTAAATGTTGGTGAAAGCTGGTGCAAGGATGCAGAGCTGATTGCATCGCTTATGTTTCACCATCTCCCAACTCTCCTCCATGTTTACTCTGCGTGGTGGACTTCGTTTTCAGTTTTTGATACACAAGACATACTGGTTAATCTTACAAAAATATTAAGATAAAAATCACCTGAGAATAGAGATACTGAGTAAGTCTGAGGTGAAATAAGAAAATTTAGGTAAAAATTATATTTTCATGATATTAAAACAGCATAGTAGGGGTTAGATAGAGAAGATGCCTCAGAAAGACTTAAACTTAACTATTTTGAAGTTTAAAAATGATCACTTCAGGGTCAGCACCTATATCTCAGTGGTTAGGGTGCTAGTGCGTTTGAACCCGATCCGGGCCTGCTAAGCAACAATGACAACAACAACAAAAACAAACCAAAAAAAATAAATAGCCAGGTGTTGTTGTGGGCACCTGTAGTCCCAGCTAATTGGGAGGCTGAGGCAAGAGAATCGCTTAAGCCCAAGAGTTTGATGTTGCTGTGAGCTGTGACACTACCACACTCTACTCAGGGTGACATAGACTCGTTTCAAAATAAATACATAAATAAATATGATTGTTTCAAAGTTATAAGTATTCTTTTTCTCCTAGGATGGAGACTAGAGTTTGTTTTTGTTCTGAAAAAATTGCCTAAATGAACATTTAGTGGAGCATCTCTAAGAGCAAGCTTCCTGAATCTCTGGGGATGCCACAAACTCTGTGAATTTACCCTAATGCTGAGGTTGAGATAGTGATTGTACTCAGCAAAGGTGTGCCCCCAACACTGAGAGGAGTTTTTCCAGTCTTACTCTGTATGTGCACCATATGTGCCTGAATGCTGTGGTCCATTCTTGGTCGCCAGGCATATGTGCAATGAAGAATTTGATGAGAGCATGGGAGCAGTAACCTGACTACACCTTAATTTCTCCTCCTGTTACACTGGAGAAAACATACTCATGGGAATCAGACTACATTTGGTACTGCTCATCTTCAGTGGAACAGATGAAATAAAGGTTGACAAGGTAAGTGGAGGAAGAAGAACCAGGGAGAACTGATGTCAAACTTGCATTAGACGGCACCACAGGGATTCCTAGAAACAGCAAGGAAGACATTGGAGGAAGGGAAATTCCTAGCAATCAGGCTCTTAGGGGCTATATTTAAAAAAAAGAGAAAGATGTCTTAAAAAAAAAAAAGAAAACTTTTTTAGTAATCATAGACTATTGAGGCCTACAGTTTATGTGTTATAAAAGGATTGTAAAACAGACTCAGAAACAGCTTTGTCTTTAACAAAGATTTCTGCTGCTGCAGCAACAAGCTCAGGGCAGCTTGTTCCTGACTTTGGGTCCCATGAAGGATGCATTCACACAGGGACAGTGTGTTGAGTGCTTTATAGACAGATTACCTAACAGGATCACATGGAAGCATACTTCCAAGGAAAGCCTTACCCCACCTCCTGCAATCATGTAGTGGCCAGTCCACTGGTACCCTCTATCGGATAAAAAAAGTGTCTGTTGCTCAAGATGCAAACTTGCCTTCTTGAGTTCATGTTCCTTCTCCAGGACTCCTCCTCCATAGAGAATCACAGTAACCATTCTCTATACTCAACCAACTTGAGCATAAAAACTTACATCACAGTGTGAGAAACCTAGCTACAGATCCCAGGTGCTGTGTATGTTGATAGCTTTCATGAATTTATTGAATACTTGGAGCTCCTTTTCGTACTAGGTGCTACATGAGGGAATTAGAAGATCACAGGGTTTGCCTTCATGTTGCTTATGGGCCATTTCTGACAGTATTTAAGAAGTCATAGGAGGTCTGACAAGTTTGTATACTTGCCACTGTGCATGTACTTTGGCAGCATAGTACAAACAACTCAGTAAGGCTTCAAAACCTTGGTATGTTGTGCTCATGTTGATGTGTGGCAGTGTCTTGCTGAGTGGCATTCATTATTGTTGTTGCATAATTTGTGTGCCATTGCATGAAGGTTGGAGCTTGAATTCGGGCAATGAACTCACACTCATAAATTTCATGTTAAATATTGCAAGATTAGAAATGAAATCAGAGACATTTAGTCAAACTTATGAGGATAATGCCACAAAAGAAATGGCAGTATACAAATGGATTAAACATTTTTCTGAGGGGAGAGAAAGCATCACTAAAGAAAAGAGATTTAGTGATGAACAGAACTGATGAAAACATTGCAAAAATTCATCCATTTGTGTGTCATAATCATTGGCTGACTGTGAGAAGCATAGCAGACCAAGTAAACATTGATACAGAAAATACTGATAGAGAAACAGTTAGGAAACTCTTAGCTGAAAATCTTGGCCAACAACTCATAGCTCTTAGATCACGACAATGCACCAGCTCACACAGCACTGCCTGTGAGGAAGTATTTAGCTAGTAACAAATAACTGTATTGGACCACCCTCCCTATTCTCCTGATTTTGTTCCTAATGACTTTTTTCTTTACTCAAAAACAAAGGAAATATTTAAAGGAAGACATTTTGATGACATTCAGGACATCAAGGGAAATACAACAACAGCTTTGATGACCATCCCAGAAAAAGTTCAAAAATTGCATTGAAGGGTAGACTAGGCACTGGCATAGCTTCCCAAGGGTTGTATTTTGAAGGTGACTGGAGTGATATCCAGCAAAGAGGTATATAACAATTTTTTTCGGATGAGTCATGAATTTATTGTCAGACCTTGTGTATGAGTGATTGCAACACAAAATATATCAATTTGAAATTATAATATAATAGAGGCCACAAAAAGATCAAAGGAAAATTGATGTTTCTGATTGACCAAAAAAACTTCTTTCTACCCAGACACTCCTTTCCAAGGGTTTTGAGCATACTAAAGCAGTTTGGGAGAGCCAAGGCATGGCATATGTTCTTTAGATTTTATTTTTATCCCAGGGTAAACAAAAATAGAATTTTTTTCTGTAGGCCTTTTTGTAAGAGAATGGGAAAATCAAAGTGGATGCTATTTTCAAATATGGTTTTGTAAATTACAAAACGTTGAAGCAAACAATTTTTCTGTCGCCTCTTTTCTTTTGTTATAACTTAATGAAAGAATGCAGAGCTATGAATTAAGAGTCCAGATTACATGCCTCAGAGCAATAATGATCTCAGAGTACTTAAATGGCTTATTAGATTATCCTTCTCAGATGTAAACTATAATTAATGCACTTCAGTGGGTTACCTGTCTATCTATCTAATCTAATCTAACTTCTATTTACATGTCCAACATACCTGGACTATGAAAGGTAAGGCTGTCATCAGCTGTGAAGATTGAAGAATGAATCTGTTTGCACATTGAGGCTCCTACCATTCAATATGGGCCTTAACCACTGATGTAACATATATAGAAATCATGTTTGTCCCAGGAAAAAACTTTTGCATTGTACTAGAAATTGCATAATTGATATATAACTTCCAAATTCTATTATGAATGCTACTGAGAATCTATGCTAGGTACCATGATAACAGTTGGTTGTGTCCATGATTGAAAACAAACAAATACACAGACAAAACCAGCGCCCAGAACTGAATTCTTCAGTGTGGCTCTAGGAAACAATTCCACAAGAAGATGAGTTTGTCTTCTCTCTAGATTTGTCATTATGAATAAATTTCAAAATCCTCCAACCTTTTCATCTAAGTAGCTAGAAGAAGAAATAATCTACTGATGATACTTTATAAGCGCATGAATGTATCTATAAAGTAAAACAATACTTTGTGGTAGCTCATTCAGAGACGTGGCTTCAGAAAATAAGTAGTTTTATGACTCTATCTGCATTTTATAACTTTCCTTCTCCGGGATAAAAAAACACAATCAGAATTTTTTTTTCTATATTTTAGGTGCTGTGCTAGGTACCGGGCATGCAATGGTAAAAATCTCACAGCCTTCTCTCAAGGAACTTACAATCAGCCTGAACACCTGTCTGTGTGGCCTGATACAAAGTGCCACTTGAACGTCATCTAAAATTTAAAGGAAAGGGAGTCAGAAAATAGCTGCATTTCCAAGCATTAATGAATACCAGTGATCTTTCCTGGAATGTAGTGGTAAAATAAAACTGCTAGCACAATCTCAGAATCCATCCAATTCCAGTTCACGAGCTGTGTCTAGGCACTTTTCTGAAATGTATTCTGCTTGTGCTCAAAGACGCCAACTCTTTTCTCTCGGTCTTATCCTTGGTCTTTAAAGAAAAGGGGGCATATCTGATTGGCTCTAAAGATCATCTCCTTTCTTGAACATACCTGCATTTCTAGGTAGTTTTTTGGGCCATTGCCCTGTCCTTTTTGGTTCAAGACCTTCAAATAATTCATACTTCACTAGCCTGGCTCAATTTATCAGTCTGATGCTCTCCAGCTCCTGACTTTTCTCTGTTCAATCTATCGTGTATTTCTTTAACTCTTATAAAACTCCCCCTATCCTTTCTCGCCAATATATTTATATATATTTTATATATACACAAGCATATATTACATATATAATCTTCCCCACTTCCGTGATGAGCCTCCCTTCATTAACTACACAATAAATTAACATGTACAGTATATGTATTTTCACACTACATGAGAGATAAATGATGGAGTTCACAGCCCACGTAAGCATGTGCATTCATTGTGTTTTGTGTGAGACGGATTTTTAAGAGAGCTTTTAGAGATGAAGGGAAGACTAGACAAGGAAGTAATTTGCAGCACAAAAA
The DNA here is from genome assembly GCA_963574575.1 of Galagoides demidoff. Classification (NCBI taxonomy): domain Eukaryota; kingdom Metazoa; phylum Chordata; class Mammalia; order Primates; family Galagidae; genus Galagoides; species Galagoides demidoff. The sequence continues at coordinate 16,483 of CAUYQV010113865.1, read as the reverse complement.
ACAAGAATGGGAAACTGGAAAACACATGATTTCATTTTCCATGAGCTCTAGAGATAAAAAACACCTATTACATCTCTTTATTTTAGAGTCAGAAAAATGACACTTGTCACCGTAAAAGAAGCAAAAGGAAAACCTTTTTTGAATGTGTAAGGATTACAGAAGAAATCAATTGAATAACAGTGTGTGTGTGTGTGTGTGTGTGTGTGTGTGTATTTAGAAAGAAATAAAGCAGAAAGATAACTGTGGGTTAAGACAGGATCAGCTGATAAAATATGCCTTGGAAGAGAAATCTGTGACTCGAAAAGAAGCTCGTATTATAATCATTTCTTTCTGTAATCTGACCTGCCCGCCCCCTCAGGGCACATTCTATCACTTACAGACTCAGTTGTGGTTCTATCCAAGTCTGCCTTCTATGAATATCAAGTCATCTCAAAGAAGTGTGTAAGTCCTAAATTCAAATCTGTTTTGCTTTTCTAGGTAGGTAATAGATCTTAACTATCTGTCTGGTTCTCTATTCCTGCCTCGCTGTAACCTTCAGAGTGAGGTCACTAAAACCCCCAAGGTGTAGCCTTGATCAGTTTCTCAGTCTAAGCTGATCTCCTGAGACTTGTGAGTCCCAGACCAGCAGCCCTCTCTCTGCTTCTGTTCAGAATTGCTATAGGTCTGGTTCTGACCATTCAGCCTAATAAACAATGTGGGTTCATAATTTATTTTTTTATTTCTCTCATTTCTCACTAAATTATCCCAAAACTTTTCTCTTCTGCACATCGTCCCACAGTCATCCTGCCTATGAGTTCATCTCCTAGAGGTAGGCACTTGCTCCTGAACTGAATCTCCTAATGGCACGAGCTACCCTCCCCAACCATTGCCGACTGCTGAGTCCCTTCCCTTCCCCAGTGCTAACTTTTTCCATACCTCCTTTTCAAGTTTCTCCCTATCATTTGTCCTATGTCCAAAGTTCAGCCTGGTCTCTCTGTTTTACCTTCCTGAACAGGCCTTTGTATCAGCAGCTGAGCAAAGTAACCACTCCCCCAGCATCTGCCAGCCGTGTAGGCTGAGCTTTGCATTGTTTCCAGAGAGCTGATGAGCAGACCCTCTTATGATGAGGAACACCTCCAGATAGGGAAAAATACATAGGGATTGTGTATTCCAACACTCATAGGAAGGAGGAAAACAATCTAATATTATGTACCTTGTTTTATACTTTTCATACAAAGGAACACTCAAGGAAGACATATGTGGTATAAGATTTCTGATCCTACATATCTCCCAAGACTTGGGGGAAAAGAAGGTATTAAGCCCCTGAGAACAGTTTGTGGCAAATGTCAGGAATCACACCATCAAAACTGTAAGACTCATCCTACAGGAGTCATTAAGCTGGGCTTTGAAAGATGTAAAAAGATATATAAGTCAGATAGGAAGAGAGAGAAGTGAACCAGCAGATGTAGTTTAGCCAAGCTCAGAATGAGAGTAGGCCGATTTGAGCAGGTCTTTGTTGAAGAAGCCAATGATACTTGTTGGAATCTATGTCACAAAGATTCACTGCCACGGAGATTTAGGGAGAAAGGTTGGAAAGCAGAACTTGGGAGAGTAATTAATATTTTTTGAACTCCATCTCAACTGTGACATTGAACTAGCAGTTCAACCCTATTGGCTTCTTTTTTTTTTCCCCAGAAGACAGAATAAATGACACAAAGAGCATGTGTGTCTTGTGTCTGTACTGACAATGTCATGCAAAATGGGCTCGGTGCCTGTGGCTCGATCGGCTAAGGCGCCAGCCACGTACACCTAGGGTGGCAGGTTCGAATCCCCAGCCCGGGCCCACCAAACAACAATGATGGCTGCAACCAAAAAATGGCCGGGCGTTGTGGCGGGCGCCTGTGGTCCCAGCTACTTGGGAGGCAGAGGCAGGAGACTCGCTTGAGCCTAGGAGTTGGAGGTTTCTGTGAGCTGTGATGCCATGGCACTCTACCCAGGGGGATAGCTTGAGGCTCATTCTCAAAAAAAAAAAAAAATTAAATGTCATGCAAAATGCACAAGGAGAATGTCTCTTACAGGAACATGTAATGTTTAATATGCAAGGGTCAGTGTCTGTATTTCATCAGTTTCATAATATGCAAGTCCATTGTAGGATTTCCAAATGCTAGGTTCGGTTTTGTGTAGGGAAATAGTTATTGTGTGCTCACTATGTACCATCCTATTCAGGGGTAGCCACCTAAGTGTCCAATCAGATCCATCAGGGGTTTGAGTTAATTCTACTGCTGTGAGCTCAGTGTCCAACAAGACTGGGATAGTTTTTGGACCCAGATGGCTGATGGTACCACAGAAAATCTACTACTGTCTACTTATGGACTAATATGTCCCTTGGAATTAGACTGAACTCAAGTGCCCTGCAGAGAACTGCAGCCCAATCTTCAATCCGGGGCTTCATGTAGTGGGTCAGTGACTCCTACCTGTCCCTTGCTAATTCTTTGCCCGTGAAACATGAAATAGGGCGGTCTTCTATGACTGAGATTCAAAGGAAAGTCTTAAAAACTATTGCCTAGGGACTAATGGCCTTTTCTTCTCACTATAAATTTAGATTGCTAATTAACCCCGAGGTGGCAAGTCCTCTAAGGAGTTACTTCTGTCAACCCAGAGAAAGCCACTATGCTTCTGCTTTCTCCTGGCCTATAGGGATGGCTCCCAGCGCTCTGCAGCCATGCATATTCATAACACTTATGTGCACACAGGTCATGACCCCAGTACCAGTCTTCATCCTGTTGAAAATGTAAGGGTCTAGCCACACCTTAAATTCCTTTCCTAGTGCAAAGCGCCCCCCACCCAAGCCCCATGTCTGTGGCTCCATCAGCTTGCAATGACCATATGATATGCTTGTATACATTTCTCTTTCATTTTACTGAGAAGAATCTTGTTTTCAGGTGCAGTAAATACAGTATCCCAATGAAACAGAACAATTAAATCTGAATCCTTAGAGTTTGCAAAAAGATATGTCCAAAGAATTCCAGGTGCTTACAGCCCAGTGGGACAGTTTCAGCACTGTAATACATTCAGGCATCACGTTAGACACACATTAAAAATTCCAGCATCTCTATATTGGTGATAGATTTCACACACAAAGCCAAAAGATTCAAATCAGATCCTATCATCCGAGCTTCTCAGTGAATAGCACCTGAAATTAAATTACTTCGCTTTGACCTAAAGCTCAGGCTGATGCTCAGCGCTTCCTTTCTGGAGCCACAGTTCACCTTCCGAGATGTTCTCATTTCCCCTTTAGAGATGTTGTTGGCAAGTGTAGTTCCGGAACAGGAGATTTGTTGTATCACCGGACAGGGTCAAGCTTCCCCAAGGCAGGTGGGAAAGTGTGTGTGGATGGTGGGAAGGCAACAGCAGGCGGATTTTCAAAACCTGATCTTGTGATCTCATCAGATCGTTGGGAGGATTTTCAATCATTAATGAGCTTTTGCTCGGGAAAAAGGCTGATTTTTTTTTTGATATTTCCCTATCTCTAGGAATACACTTAGCTCCTTTACAGCTCATATTAAATAGTGCTTCACAAAAAAAACATTGGAAATACATATATATTTTAAAACTTCACATATCAATTGGTAGAGATTTATGTGCTTAAGCTTTTGCAAGCGTGAATTTCTGGTTCAGTTGATTTTCCTATCTGTTTTATTTGATTTGGATGATAGAGAAAAGGTAACCCATTTACTTTACAAGAAGAACAAATATTACCAGCTACTTTGCTGGATTTTCCCCAATAAGTACTTTTTCAAAAGGGGGGGGGGTTTCAAAGTTTGACAAAATTATTAGATTGAAAGTGATATCTTTTCATTACACTAAATTAAAGTTCACTGTCACATAACTAACATTTTTACATAGATGTTGCTGTTTGAATTTGAATGAGCTAAAGCTATCTTGTAAACTCTGTATAATATATTAGCCTTAGGGCATTAACCTGAGAAAGGGAATTAGTTTGATTTAGAGAGCTTAAGCTAAATCCAAGTTTTAGATTTGTCTGTAAACAGAGAATCACCATTGTTTTTTAAAACTTGCTATGTCTCTACAGCTAAGCTTATACTACAATGAAATGACATAAGATAACAAGACAGGGAAAAAATAAATCTCACATAGGAAATTGATTTTGGTATTTATTATAAGTTTGTAACTACACAATCCTCTTGTCAACTTTAACTCCTATTTCCAGTTTGATTTTGCTTTGTTACCATATAACTAAAAGTGGAACATGACCTTGTAGAAAGAGCGCAGAGCTAGGGGCGAGTTCTAGAACTTTCACTCACTAGAATAGTGAATAGTGCTTCATCTCTTTGGATCACATGATTATCCCTAGGAAGATGGACACATGATTTCTGAGGATATGTTACTTAGTAGTCTATAGTATTTCCAGAAAATTATTGTGCTAGCTTTGATAATACTTCCTATAGCCCTCATTTTTAGTATGTAAATGTAAAGTAAAATTGTCGTAATCATAAAGGTATAAGTCATGAGAACCATTGTGGGGTAGCAAAATGCATCAGTTTTCTTATTATCTTTGTCTTGAAGACTTTGTTTTAGGTTAATTATAGAGATATTGCTCTGAGTATTTTGAAGGAAAAGCATGGTACCCAGAACCCAAATAAGAAGATCCCTACACAAAAGAGTGATATAATGTCGTATAAAGCACTATTCTCACCCTGAGTCTAGAGATTAGAGTTCTGTTTTTCTTGAAGTTGACTACAATGAAGTCCCAAGACATTTTCATGATTCTGCCCAACAGTTTAAACTGAATTATTTTTAATAGTCCCTGGTAACAAATTCTAAAAGAAAAAAAAATCAAAATTTATACAATTCTACTGTATGAAAATTAGACATTAACAAAGGGTAGATTCACATACACATCTATGTGTCAGTGTAAGAGACCCCAAGGGGATCTCAATGCACAGACTTTATCAAATTTCTAATAATTCACCAAAATGACTATTCTTTTAAGGAGAATTATATGGAAAGGAAAGTTTCAGAATCAATGAAATTAAAGAGAAAAAGAAGAAATCCCGCTGGAAGATTAGCCAAGATTTCTCTAGTAGGGAGGAATGTCTTTGCAGAGTTCAGGAGTTTAGAGCTGAATAAAAGCATTCAGAATATGGGATAAAATACAGAAAGATGATTCATTACCTCTGCCCATCTCCCAATAATATTATCTAAATAAAGTGAACTTGAATCTATAAGATGATCTACCATTTTGATTTGGCACAAAGTTTTCTTAACCAATACAAAATGTACCTACCCATGTGAGGGAGTAGAGAAATTAAGCTAACATTTGTTAATTGATATTTATTTTTCACCCTTAGACATTGGATATAGGTAATCTCATTTATTTCTCATGCTTTTCAGAGACCAAAGGTGAGCTACCTACAAGAAAGATCAGAGAAATTATTCAATGCACCATCCAGCGTCAGCTGAGGGATATCCTCATGTTTTCTTGCTTTCTTTCAGTAAGACTTAATGCCTCAGGAGGTCCAGGGAAGTTCCTCCTCCACTGCTGTTTAGAGAGTAAGAGTCTAAAGATGATGAAGAGCCCATCATCATCCTGGGATAGGAATCCCCTTAGCTGGGCTTCTGTAATTACTTCATCATTGGTTGTGCTCAGGGTCACTATATAGTAAAATTCAGAGAAACTATTTACATTGTGATCTATGTGAATGGTGGGCTTGGAGCCACCCTCACGGGGAAAAAAAAAATCATTTTATCAAAAAGACACCTGCACTCAAATGTTTATTGTAGCACAATTCACAACTGCAAAGATACAGAATGATCTTAAGTGTCCATTAATACACAAGTGGATAAAGAAAATGTGATAAACATACACACACACACATGATGGAGTACTAATCAGCCATGAAAAGGAATTAATTAATGTCTTTTTTAGCAATTTGGATGGAATTGGAGAGCATTATCCTAAGTTAGGTTCCTCAGGAATGGTCTATCTTAGTTAGTGGTGAAAGGTGTGGATCCAGTTTCATGCTTCTACAGGTCACCAGCCAGTTTGTCCAGCACCATTTGTTAGATAGGGAATCTTTTCCCCACTCAATGTTTTTAACTGGCTTGTTAAAGATCATGTAGAGGTAAGTAGCTGGGTTCATCTCTTGGTTCTCTATTCTGTTCCATACATCTACCTCTCTGATTTTGTGTACCTTTGATTCTTTGTGAAAAATCAGTTGACTGTATTTATGGGGGTTGGGCAGAAGGGCTGTGTCATTGATCTTTCTGTCTATTCTTTCACTTATACACACTATCTTGATGAATGAAATTTATAGGAAGTTTTGAATTTGGTAATGTTAGTCCATCCATGCCAGCATCTATTGTTTGTTTTTTTCCTTGGCCTCTGTTAGTAAGTTATAGGTGATTCTGGGTCTCTTGCCCTTTCATGCAAACTTTAAAATCATTTGATTAATATTCATAAAATAACTTGCCAATATTTTGATTGAGACTGGCTTGAATTTGCAGGTCAAACTGGTGAGAACTGACATGTTAAAAATACAGATTTATCCTGTGTCATTATTTATTTTTATTTCAAAATATTAATATAGTGGATCAAGTATTTTTGTACAAGGATATCCTGTATAATGCTTAAGTCAGGGATTTTGGGGTGTCCAACATCAAAATGGTGTTCATTATATTCAGTAGGTAAGTTTTTATCCCATACTCACCCTCCTGCCTTTCTCTCTTCTTGGTTTCTCATATCATTTATATTGCTTTGTGCCAATGAATACTTGTGTATTTGTAACCACTTTATTGGTAAGAACATATAGTGTTTGTTTTTCCATTCCTGAAATACTTCACTTAGGATAACAGTGTCCAGCTGCATCCAAGGTGCTGCAAATGACATTATTTCATTCCTTTATATGGCTGAGTAGTAATTCCTGGTACATATATGTATACCACATTTTCTTCATCCTGTCATAAATTGAAGGGCATTTAGGCTGATTCTCTGTCATTGTAATTATGAATTCTGCTGGAATAAATATTTGAGTTCAGGTGTCTTTTTGATAAAATGACTTCACTTTCTTTTGGTAGATACCAAACAATGGGATTCCTAGATCAAATGATATGTCTAAATTTGTTTCTTTGAGGAATCTTCATATTGTTTTACCTGGAGGTCGTACTAATTTGCAGTCGGACCAATAGTATGTAAGTTTTCCTTTCTTTCTTCATCCATGCCAGGATCTAGTGGTTTTTTTTTTTTTTTTTGCTGTGGTCTTCTAAATGTGTGAATTATATTGGGACAGCTAGTTTAATCTTGGAGACAGTAGGTGGTACTTCTGGGTAAGAGCTAACCATATCCTGTATTATTAAGTCAGTAAATGCTGTCATGGGCTATACAAGTTGTCCTCCCTGACAGTAGATGTCACTTGCAGGAAATAGCCTGTTGCAGTGTTGTTTTGGTGACCAGTAGTAGTAGATCAAGAGAAACACTCAGATGGCCCAGGTGATGGACAGGGCATTAGAGCTCCCAGGGACTCCTTACTCATGACCAAAGCAAAGGTGGGTGGAGGAGTGAGGCTGGTCATGCTGTGTTGAGTGAGCCTGCCTTTATGTTCCACAAAGGCAGTGACACAAGTTTTCTTGGTAGGGACTGAGGGTCAGCTCCCAGGCCAGTGGGGAAAACCACCAGGGAGTGGATGAAGTGGCCCCCACCAGGGCATAAAGTCTGCACACGGGGAGGAACACTCTAGGATTCACAGTTTGGCTGTTGGGAGTGGTTTTCACTCTTCTTCCCCCTCCCCTGCTCCATGGATATCCTTCAGATGTCTGACTGCAAGCAGTAGCCCAAACTAGTTGTGCTCTGCAGAGATGGTACTGCGGGCTGGGAGCGTCCTTACTCAGGAGCCATCACTGTTCCAAAAACACAGCTTTCCTGTCGGGGGAGGGATTCTCCACAAATACACTGTGGCTAGACCCTTGCCTCCCTAGATTATTCCACAAATCTTTCCTCTGTGCCCCTGACCTACACAATTGAGCCCTGGATGCATGGGATCTGGCCTACAGGTCCTTTTGAATCCTCAAGTTCAGTCCCTTACTATGCCAGAGAGAAGCATGTTTGTTCTAGTTGCCAATGGAGTGTTCAAATAAGCTTAATGTTTATCTGCTTTGGAGTATGCCTCGTTCTGTTTGTGCAGCCAGGCAGACAACATCAGAGAGATCTTGTTGGCAGGGAGCTCACAGTCCTAGGCCCCTGGGTCTGCTGCAGGTCCTTAAGAGAAAAAGTGTGTGCCCCACTCCCTGTGGGTGCCTCAGTGTGGTGGGTATGCCAGTAGAAGGGAAGGAAGCAAAGGCTGAAAGCTTGAGCTCTATCATCCCTTGGGACACCTATGCCAACTTACATGGGAACTGCCACTTGGCAGTAGTGGGAGCGGGACATGGAAGAGAAGAGCCTGAATAGAAGAAAGCTGGCACTCTAGCCAGGCATTGTGGTGGTTGCCTATAGTCCCAACTACTTGGGAGGCTGAGGCAAAAGAATCATTTAAGCCCAAGAGTCTGAGGTTGCTGTGAACTGTGACACCATGGCATTCTACCAAGGGTAACATAGACTCTGTCTCAAAAACTAAAAAAAATAAAAAGAAAAAGAAAGATGGCAATCTAGTTGTCCCTTTTCTCCCTCTCCCTGGAAGGCAGCTCACCCAAGATGTCCAAGCTTTAGGATCATACATTCTCCCAGGAATCACAAGCTCCTGTGAGTCTAGGCAAGAGTTAGAAAATGTTCATATGGGGACAAGTGATATGAAAACTGATGGGCTGAAGCTCCCCAGGGAGGACAAGGCCACACAATGAATATAGAAGCAGTATGATGCCCACCACCTAGACATCATTCTGAAGTGTGGGAGAGTTACATTATAGGGGTTGACAGCCTAGTACTTTGTTCTCAAGAAACTCCAAGTTTACTGGTGGTAGTATTTTTTTTTTTTTTTGGCTGATAAGCGTAGAGAATCTCTCCAGCAGCTTGGGATCCTGAAGTCTTCCAGAAGTGTGGGGGAGGGGAAACAACCCCCATCTGTCCTTTCTAGGGACCTCCAAGTTTCTTGGGGTTGATCTCTGCCAAAATCTCATACTTTCCTGTTCTGCTCCACAGAACCAGTAGATTTTGGTTCTTATAATTATATATAATTATACCTGAGCTATGTTTTTTCCCTGTCTAAAACTTTTTGTTTTTTCTGAGATGATCTGGCCACCAATATCTCTAGTAAGCCATCTTGCTCCATGTTTCTCCTATATCACCATTTATTTATACCTTCTTTAATTTCTTTCATCATAGTTTTATAGTTTTGCTTGTGTAGATCTTATACATATGTCAGTGGATATAGTCTCTTGCACTTCTTTTATTGGTACAAATAAAAATAATGTTATTTTTAATTAAAAATTCCAAATGTCCATTGCTTTTATATAGAAAAGTAATTAACTTTTGCATATTAACCTGTTATCCTGCAATCTTCTTATAATAGTATATTAATTCCAAGAGTTTCTTCCCTTTCTTTTTGATTTTTTGAAATTTTTTATGTAAACAATCATACAACCTGTGAATAAAGACAATTTTATTTATCTCTTCTTAATCTGTGTAATTTTTATTTTCTTTCTTGTCATATTGCATTAGCTACAACTTCTAATATGTTATTGAAGAGGAGGGGTGAGTGGGAACATCCTTGCCTTATTTCTGATTTTAGTGAGAAATCATCTAATTTCTCACTGTTAAGTATGATGTTATCTGTAGGTTTTTTTTTCCAGAATTTCTTTATAGAGTTGAGGAAATTACTCTTTATTCTTAGTTTTCTGAGACTTTTATCATGAATTGCTAGATGGTGTTAAATGGTTTTTCTGCATATACTTATATGATCACAGTTTTGCTTCTTTAGGTTATCTATATGATATATTCCATTAATTGATATTTGAAATGTTGACTAGCCTTGTATGTGGAAAAGATTCCACATGGTGTGGTGCATTATTATTTTTATACATTGGTAGATTCAATTTGATAGTATTTTGTTTAGGAATTTTGCATGTATATTTATGAGAGATACTGTTCTGTAGTTGTATTTTCTTTTAATACCTTTATATGATTTTGTATTATAATAACGCTGGTGTTTAAGAATGAGGAATCTTCTGCTTATTATTTTCTGAAGTAAATTGTGAAGAATGGGTATAATTTCTTGGTTAAATGTTTGGTAGGATTCACTGGTAAAACCATTTATGCTTGGCACTTTCTATTCTGGAAGGTTATTAATTATTGACTAAATTTAGTTCATAATTATGAACTATTTAGATTATTTTTTCTTGTGTGAATTTTAATAGATTGTATTTTAAGGCAATTGGTCTAATTTGTTTATATTGTCAAATTTATGGGCATAGAATTGTTAGCTATATTCTTTTATCATTGTTTTTTTTTTGTCCATGGGATCAGTAAAGATGATACCATTATCATTTATATTAATAATTTCTATCTTTTTTTCTTGGTTGGCCTAACTAGACATTTATAAACTTTATTTATGTCTTCAAAGAATTATGTGTGGCTTTGTTAATTTTCTCTATTCTTTTACTATTGTCAATCTCTCAATTCCAGTGATTTCTACTCCTAAGTTTTATTATTTCTTTACTCTAGCCTGCTTTAAGTTTATATGCTCTTCTTTCTCTAGTTTCTCAAGGTCAAAACGTGGCTTATTTTCTTCTTTTCTAAAATATGTATTAAACAGTATAAAGTTCCCTCTAAACATTGTTTTAGCTACTTTTTTAGATAAGTTGTATTTTTAGTTTTATTTAATTCAAAATATTATTTTGTTTTTCTTGAGATTTTTTCATTGAACATGTGTTATTTAGAAGTTTGTTGTTTAATCTCAAAATTTTTGAGATTTTTCCAGCTATCATTCAGTTAACTGATTTCTAGTTTAATGCACTTGTCATCTGAGTGCATATACTTCATATGATTTCTATTCTTTTCTATTTGATGATATTTGTTTTATAGCCAAGAATGTGCTCAAAAGCTTGAAAAGAATGAATAGTCTGCTGTTGTTAGATGAAGAATTCATCAATTAGATACAGTTGATATTGCTTTTCAGCTCAGCTGCAGTCATATATTGCTGGGAATACATTCTGAGAAACGCATCCTGAGATGATTTCATTGTGCAAACATCATAGCAGATATTTATACAAACCTATATGGTATAGCCTATACACACCCAGGCTACATGGTATGGCCTATACATACCTAGGCTCCATGGTATGGCCTGTGGCACTCAGGCTAAAAGCCTATACAGCATGTTACTCTACTAAATAATGCAGGCAATTGTAACACAATGATAAATATTTGTGTACCTAATCATATTTAAACATAGAAAAGGCACAGTAAATATGCAGTATAAAAGTTTTAAAAAGTGGCACACTTGTACAGGGCATTTACCAGGAATGGATCTTGCAGGACTGGAAGTTGCTCTGAGTGAGTCAAGGAGTGAATGGTGAGTGAATGTAAAGGCCTAGGACATCAGTAGACAGTACTGCAGACTTATAAACACTATATACCTAGCCTACACTAAATTTATGAAAATATCTTTTTTCAATAATCAATTAACCTTAGCTTACTATAACTATTTTACCTTATAAACTTTATTTTTTAAAACTTCTGTAACAATGCCGCTTAAAACACTGACACATTGTACACCTATACAAAATTATTTTCTTCCTTTATGTACCTATTTAATAGCTTTTTAATTTTTAAAATTATTTATGACAAGGGATCACACAACCATAGGCCCACATGATGCTATAATCATCAACAGTCTTTCCCCCTCCACATGTTTCCAAATGAAAGGTCTTCAGAGGTAATAACATGCATGGAGCTGTAATCTCCTGTGATAGCAATGCTTTCTTCTGCAACAGCTCCTGAAGGACCTGCCTGAGGCTGTTTTACACTAACTCATTTAAAAAAAATCAGTAGAAGGAGTACACCATAAAATAACAATAAAGAGTATAGTACAGTAATACATAAACCAGTAACATAGTCATTTATTATCAAGTATTGTATACTATACGTCATTGTATATGCTGTATTTTTGTAAGACTGGAAGTATAATAGGTTTGTTTACAATAGCATCACTAAAAACATGGGAGTAAAGCATTGCGCTATGATATTGCCAGGCAATGGGAATTTTTTAACTCCATTTTAATCTTATGGGAGCATTGTCAGATGTGCAATTTGTCATTGACAGGAAAGTTGTTATATAACATATGAATGTAATTATCATTGCCCTCTATATCTATGGATTCTTCTTCTTTTTTTAAAATATGTATGGCTTCTGCATCCACCAATTCCACCAACTGTGAATCATTATGCAGATGTAATGGTTTATCCTTAGTGATATTTTTACCTGCTGCTCATCAATTAATGATAGAGGGATACAGAAGTCTAAAACTATGATAGTTGATTTGTATATTTTCCTTGCAGTTCTGATGATTGCTGCTTTATGTATTTTAGCCTGAGGTTTATGTTTGGACTCACTATTCAGATTCATTGATACCTGTTTTTTCACCAATACCAACCAAACTGTCTTGATTACTGTAGATTCATAGTCTTAAGGTCAGGTAATATAATTTCACGAACATTGTTGTCCTATTTCATAATGACCATGATAGTTTTTTGTTTTTCCATATTAGAATTAGGTTGCTATTAAAAAAAAATCCTTCAGAATTTTTATAGGGTTTGCTTTCCATCCAAAGATCAATTTGTAGAGAAATAATATCTTAAGAATATTGAGTCTTCTGATCCTGCACCCAGTATATTCTTCTATTTACTTAGATCTTCTCTAGTTTTCTCTTATCAGCATCTGATAGTGTTCCATCTACATATTTTATACTTAGATTCTTAGATTTATAGCTAGCATTTCATATTTTTGTGTTATCTAAAGGATATTTCAACTTCTTTTTGCGCATTACCAGTATTTTAAAATACAATACGACTGATTGTTTTTGTTTGTTTGTTTGTTTACTTTTCTCTTTTTTCACATGATCTTGCTGACCTCGCTCACTTTTTCTCATAGGTTTGTTGTAGATGATTTTGGGTTTCCTGTGTGGACAATCATGCCTTCACCAAACTGAGAGAGTTTTTACTTTCTCTCCTCTAGTCTCTATTATTTCATTATGTTTTTCTTGCTTAATACACAAGCTATCCTCCCTACTTTGATGCTACATATTATGAGCAAAAACAGTGGAAATCCTTGCCTTTTACCTAATCTTCGAAGGGAGTATTTTGTCTTTTACCATTAAGTATGATGATAGCTGTAGTTCTGTTTTTGTCTTTGGTCAAATATGCATTTGGTCAATTTCTTCATTTCTTCATGTTTTCCTTCTTCAGACTACTCATGTGATAAATTGTATTGTTGAGTTTTCTAATGTTGAATCACATTCCATTTGTCAGATAAGCCATGTTTAATTGTGATGCTTTTTATATTTCTGATTATTTTTTGCTAACATGTTATGAGGATTTGGGGGTCTGTGTTTATGAGAGTCCTTAGTCTATAATTTTCTTTTCCTCTAATGTATTTGTTTGGTTTTGGTATTAGTGTACTTCCGGTGACCTAAAATGAGTGTTTTATCTTCTATTTTATGGAAGTATTTATGTGGAATTGGTATTATTTCTTCACAAATGATGGGTAGAATTCACCAATGAAGACATGTGGACCTGGAAGATCTATAATTTTCTTTGTTGGAAGGTTTGTAATTATGGATTCAATTTCTTCCATAAAATATAGGCTATTTTAATCTATTTCTCTTGAGTAGGCTTTTGCATTTGATATATTTTGAGGAATTTATCCAACCTTAAGTTGTTGAAGTTATTGGCTTAACATTATTTGTAACATTTTTCTTACTATTGTATAATTTCTGTAGGATCTATGATAATGTCATCTCATTCATTCCTGATACTGGTAATTCATGTTTTTTTTTTTAAAAATTCCTGGTGAATTTGGTAAGAGGTTTATCAATGTTATTTATCATCTCAAGGAGCAAGATTTTGATTTGAATGATTTTCTCTTTTTAATTTCATTGATTTCTGCTCTTACCATTATCATTTCCTTTCCCTCTGCATGCTTTGGGTTTAGTTTGCCCCTCCCCCCTTTCCTAGATTCCTAAGGTAAAGTTTAGTCATTGATTTTAGAACTTTGCTCTTGTATCAGTCTAAGTTTGATCAGAAAGAAGAAATCATATTGTGGGTTAAACAGGGGAAGTTTAACATTAAAGATTATTAGACCATGATAAAAATAATCATAAGATATAAGGGAGCTCTACATGGTGTATTAAGGTGGGAGATTATACGTAACTGCTTTATAAATGGATCAAAATTGGCCCCTGGGCTCTTACAGAGGCACTTATGTTGTTCACCTCTTTATAGCAGGTTGAAACCATTAGCTCAAAAGTCCACTGGCAGCAGATTCAAATTTTACACATCCAGTTGCCTTAAATACAGGTGTCCATAAAGTTCACGTGCAAAATTATACACAAATTTCATGGACACCCAGTATAGCCCCAATAGTAATATTTTTAGCCATGTACTGCTGGTCTGCTTTGCATACCCCTCAAAAATTCATCCAATATCTGCTAGTCATTGATAAGCCTAACCCTGCTGCTACAAAAGGTCCCAAGCTGTTGTTGTTCTTTGGAACCCTCTTTTCAAGAAAGTCTTCTTGTGCATATTGGAAGGGTACATGTCTTGTGCATGCTGCAAGAGTACAAATCTATTAAGAGTAGAGTACAAATGTCTTAACCCAATAATTAAGTAAGTGAGGTGAAGGCTATGTTAACCAGTTTGATGTAAGCATTCCAAATTGTGCATAAAAGGAGCACATTGTACCCCATAAATGCATTAATGTACACAGTTATGATTTAATAAAGAATTTTTTCCAAGAATTTTCAAGCCAGCTGTTAAACCCAGGCACTATTAAAATTATATTAACTTAAAAAAAAAAGTCTTCATCTTGCTTCCAAGTGGCATTGCCAAGATAGGTAAGCTCACTGTCTGCCATCTTCTCTCCATTGAGTTCCTTTGTCCTCTACCTTTTTTATGGAAGGGGAGAATTCTACTCTCATGCAAACCATCACAGTGCCAGCCAAATAAAGCTCACTCTGCGCTATTGCCACCTTGTAGTCATTATTTTTTCACTTGGTCTCAAAATCCCTTGAACTCACTATACCAGGAAAGAATAAACTTGGAAAAGGTTCAGAATTCATTGGAAAAATTATACTTCAGTCTACTGGATAGCAGAGAAGTTTGCTGGCTCCATCAAGCAGGAGATGGTCTGTGGTCACTGGGATAGCAGGAGGCAATCCTCTGGAGTGCAGGTGGTTTGTAGGCACTCAGCAACCCTGGCATTAGTGTGAAGTGGGAATTTTCCAGGAAACAGATGTGGGAACCACCTATGGTGCAGAGATTGATTGGAGGCCTCAGGCATTGGAAAGGGGATGTGACTCCTGCTACTGGTAGGAGGCTTTCAGGTTTGGTGCAGGTGGGAAACCTACAGGGCATCAATTTTTGTGTCAAGAAGGCAGCAGAAATGTTATCACCAGGTTGAGGTTGCAAGGTGGCTGAGTAATCACACATATTGGGCCTACAGTTGGGACAGAGCCCTAATGGATATCCTCACATTCATACCCTGGACACACACCCCTGTCTTTTTTTGGGCAACAGGACAGCCTTTTCCTCCTGCAAAGTCTCTTCAGTGCTCTCTACTGAAAAAGGTTAGCATTGTGCTTACTTTAGAGGAAAGATGCTTAAGTTTATTTTCTATTATCACAGAAAATACATGGAAGGATAAATGTGGAGATGAGGTACGATAAGTTAATAAATGTAATACCTCCTTTCTAATATTAGCATTTAATGCTAGAATTATTTTCAAATATTTCATCTCACAAATCTGTGTATGCCGTGTTTTCATTTTCATTCACATTATATTAATAATATTTTCTAATTTGTCTTATGACTTGGTCTCTGAGCCATGAGTTATGTAGAAGAATGTTTTAAAATTTCTCAATATTTGGATATTTCTAGCTCTTTTTATGTTATTGATTTCTAGTTTAATTCTAAATTAAATTAATTTAATTCTAAATTAAACTAGAAATCCTCTTGTTACAAGAGGATATACTTTGTATTATATTATTTTGAGTTGTGTTTTATAGCCTTGAATATGATTTATCATGGTGAGTGTTCCAAGTGCGCTTAAAAAATGTGTATGCTGCAGTTGGTGGCAGAGTTCTCTAAATATTATTTAGTTCAAATGATTTGTTAATGTTCATAGGTTTTCTGTCTTCTTATTCTTTTTTTTTTTTTTTTGAGACGGAGCCTCAAGCTATCCCCCTGGGTAGAGTGCCATGGCATCACAGCTCATAGCAACCTCCAACTCCTGGGCTCAAGCGAGTCTCCTGCCTCCACCTCCCAAGTAGCTGGGACCAC
>CAUYQV010113864.1:0-10846 GCA_963574575.1 Galagoides demidoff | reverse complement strand
TGTGTACATTGATGAAATCATGGGGTACAATGTGCTTGTTTTACATACAATTTTAAATGCTTTCATCAAACTAGTCCACATAGCCTTCACATTTTCTTAGTTATTGTGTTAAGACATTTATATTCTACCCCTAGTAAATTTCACATGTACCCTTATAAGATGCAGGGTAGGTGTGGTCCCACCAGTTACCCTCCCTCCACCCATCCTCCCCACTGACCTCCTCTCCCTCTCCCCTTCCCCCTTCTTCTTGGGCTATAATTGGGTTATAGCTTTCATAAGAAAGCTATAAATTGGTTTCATAGTAGGGCTGAGTACATTGGATACTTTTTCTTCCATTCTTGAAATACTTTGCTAAGAAGAATACGTTCCAACTCCATCCATGTAAACATGAAAGAGGTAAAGTCTCCATCTTTCTTTAAGGCTGCGTAATATTCCATGGTTGTTCTGTTTTTCATTCTCACTAACAACGTATGCTTCAGCAGTTCTGCTCCACACCAGTACTTGGTGTGGTCTTGTTTTTGAACCGGCTTCCTAGCAGGTGAGCAGCAGCACTGCACTGCAGTTTAATTTGCATTTCTTTAGGACTAATAATGTTGACCTTTTTCATGGGCTTATTAACAATCCCGGTCTGCAACATTTTGCTATTCAAAATAAATTGAATTAGTATTATTGAGCTATAATAGTCAAATCTTCTTAGATATCTGATTGGCATTTTTTCCTCTAAAACTACAAAATACCTTTCCATTTTTTTTAAAGAGGTCTTTAAAATAAAGTTTTAGTTTTGATAAAGTATAATGTGTCACTTTTTCTGTTTCATGTTTTAAGGTCCCAAAACTCTCCTATTTGCTTTTAGAAGTGCTATGGTTTCAGGCTTTACATTAACTCAGATCATTTTGAGTTAATTTTATATGCAGAATGGTTAAGGGTTAAGGTGCAATTTTATATGAGGATAACCAGTTTTTCCAGCATGATTCGTTGAAAAGAATTTGTGCTCTGGTTTTCTGAGGTTTTGACTTATGTCTTTAGCCTCACAGTTCACATCAATGATTCAAAATGTATTTTTTTTTTTTGAGAAAAATAAGAATTGCATGATTGAAGTTGATCATCAGGTGATTTTGGCACTGTCCTTGGCAAACACTGCAAGTTCAGCTAATTTCTCTAATCTTAATGCAAACACCCCATGAAACTTTCTCCTTCTGCTGGAATTTTATTCTACCAAGTCCTCTCTGTGTCGACAGTTTTTATTTATTTATTTTTTATTAAATGATAGCTGTGGCCTGATGTGATCTACTCATCCTCCCAGAAGAAGAAGTGTCTTTTTTGTGGGAGATGCGTTCAATAAATACTTTCATGTTTCTGCGAAGTTTAGTTTTATTGGGTAAACATTACTAAAATCCTAAGAAAAGAGATGATTTAGTAGAAAACATCTTGTAAGTCAGAGATAGTACATTTCTCTGAACAGACTTACAGTCTCTTAGGCGTCATTTGCTTATATTTCAGCGCGATGAAGAAAAGCCAGAGAGCTTTTCTCTCTCCCCAGGAAGGATCTGTTTATGTTTTAGAGCAAAGGTCTCTCTCTCCCTCACCCTCTCTCTTCCCCTATCTCTGAAGGGAAGATGGGGCAGGTTGCAAATAATGGATATGTGCAATATATAATAAACACATTATAATCCTTCATTAGGATTAGAAAAATAATATATATGGATAGTTTGCACACCTGGCTTCATATCAAATAATTTCAGGTTCCCCACTTGTGGCCTAAATCACATTGTACCCACACGGGACATCCAGGTCTTGTTCTCTCTTGGGGTATTGGGGCTTGGAGAAGTGACACCAGATGTTCTGTGGAAAAAACAAAAGGTGTGTTCTCTGATACACTGGTCGCACATTTATACATCTATCTGTCGTCTATCTATATATGTATGAATACTCATCCATCCAGGCTAGTTTGTTGACTTGCAAGAAAAGTGAAATCTCAGATTCTTCACAGCTTTGAACACTTTTAACCATTCTTCACAGCTTTTAACCATTTAGTCATCAAACATTTTAGTAAACTTTTCACAAAAGGAAAAAATAATTATTTAAATTAATTAAAGTTTACATTGATGCCTTGTTATTCCGAATGCATTAAGCCTCTTTCGTTATTCTGTGTTTTAAAAATCTTAATCGGTATCCTATTTTAAGCATAATGTGTGCCAAGATGAATAAGTTGTTTATTGAAATTTGAAAATGCCAAATCAATATATGCCCTCTCTATGATGTCTCCATTTGGTCTCAAAAATGAATGAAAATGATGGCTACATAAACATGGTAAAATTATTGCACAACTGAATTCATACATGTAAATGATTATACTTTCAACTGGAGAACTCTGAATAAGATTGCTGGATTATACAAATGTCAACATCCTGATTGTGATATTACATATAGTCTTATAAAATGTTACCATTCAGGAAGCCAGGAAAAGTATACAAGAGATCTGTTAGTATTATTTCTTATAATTGCATTTAACTCAAATTATCTAAATAAAAATTTCAATTAAAATTGATGAATTATTTTATTAAGGTCAGTGAATTTAAAGAAATCATGTACTTTATCACCCCATGATTATTACCTACTCTCAGCGTAATTTCATTTACAAAACCCAGAAAAAAGGATCTATTAGCATAGTGCCCCGTGTTTCTCCAGATGGTCTTCACTGTTCTAAGTATCCCTGAGTGGTTTGTAACAGCACGGCTCTAGTACATTGACAAAGTTGATACAACCTCCTCAGCACGTACCCAGACCCACCTGCATGGAGAATCCTTCCAAGTTAATATAAAATCAGGCTGGTAGCCCCGGTGCAACTTAGCTTCTAATAAAATTTGCATAAATCTTAATCACTTAGAATTATTTGACCATCACTGCTCCAGTTACTGGGGGAACAGGATCTAAAAGTTATGCTTTGTTGTGAAATTTCTCAGTTGTTCGCTGCGGAAGCTGTGTGTTGTTTTTCTCTATTATTTAGATAACAACCCCTGTTTGATTATCTAAGTGGATTATGTATTTACCTTTTTAATCAAAGTCTTCTCCTAAAAATCAGCCATATGGTGCCCACACATTTTGATTAATCTTTGTAACCATAAAAATGTGCTTATCTCTAAAGTATAAGATATAAAATCTTAGAGCAGTGGAAATATAATTGTATTATTGCCCCGAGAATGAAAATTCATCTCTTAACAAGACGTGTTCTGTTCTCGCCAGCAGATGTCGCTGGTGTACTTCTCCAGGAATCTAGAAACTCTAATACTTGGGGAATATTTTTTAGTTTTCTGTAGATATTTGGTGATACGTAACTCTTTTGACTTTCTGTGTTTTGGAAAATCAATTTCACGTTCCGTGATCATTAGAGAATGATTTTGCTACTGATTACACATAACTTTAAATAAAATAGGAGAATGATTCTAATAATTGCAAAGGCTGGAGGAATTTTACGGTCGACACTGGCCCACAACTTGGGAAAGAGGCACCTCCATGCGTTTGAAGGTTTGAAACCTTCATTTCCATGTCATTTAAAAAGAAGAAAATAAATCCTTCAGAATTCTGGAAATGCCTGCAAAATCTATGGCACATTCCTGCCTCGAGCCCCAGATTGTCAGGTGTGAGTTGAAGGCTGCGGGGTCCTGCACCTGGCGGGAGCTTGTGGCCGCAGCTGAGGGGCATCAGCTGTGATGCTCCTGTCAGTGAGTCACGTGTGTCTTGAGAGGGCAGGGGGTGTTGAATGCTATTTCCTCTACAGTTGTTTCCACTGAATGTTGAGTAAAACTACGCAAAAAAAAGCACTTAAGGTATTCTTGCCCGAAGGATGGCTATTCCTAATCATTAAAGTCTACAAAATTCGTAATATTCCCTACAGTCTTAGTTTAAAAAGTAAAAAATCTGACAGAGGTTAAGTGAGAGAACTGAAATCAAATCTCTATGACTAGAAATTCAAAATTTTGTCTGCACTACTCCAAGGTCAGACTATTTCCATAACTGTAAGGAATTCTGTTCGTATGCCTGGTTGCCATATCAGAGTCATTTATAGCATTTATCACATATATACAGACTCAAAAATAAAATGATTTCTATGAAAATCACTTAAAATAGTTTGTTTTGTTTTGAATTTAACGACC
Organism: Galagoides demidoff; assembly: GCA_963574575.1. Taxonomy (NCBI): domain Eukaryota; kingdom Metazoa; phylum Chordata; class Mammalia; order Primates; family Galagidae; genus Galagoides; species Galagoides demidoff. The sequence goes on along the minus strand of CAUYQV010113864.1, from coordinate 6,692 downwards.
TTTTTTTTTTTACTGCTAAACTTTTGAGCTAATCTTCTCATACAAAAAATAGAAAATGATAATCTATCTTAGCTCACAGACGTGGTTAAGATCCCATAAGATGACTCCTTCACTCTTATACATGAAAGAAAAAATTGTGATTTGACTTACCATGTATCTTCCAAGTTGATCAATAAAGTAACATTTCTTTGAAAGGCTTCCTCAGCTGCCAGTTCTGCTCACTGAAGTCCCTTCATCTGCAGGGATGAAAAAGAGAAGGAGGAAAAGGCATGAATCAAACGCCTTCAGATAACGGATATGGAATGTTAATACATAAGCCCAAATATTCAGTCACTCTCTGTAGAACCGACATTCCTCCAGTACAAAGTTATATTGAAAGGAGCTGTTTCAGTGTTGATGGTTCCAGTTATATTCAACTGTCTTCAGTAAAGGAAGTGAGCTAAAATTTCTTATGCTAAAAAAATTGTATACTTCCACTTGAGTGTATAAAACAACATGCATTAAATTATTATCTCAGTAAAAATAGGAGAAAAAAATTTGATTCAAAGTGGTTGTGAAATTGGATTAGATACTAGACAATGACCTCTCTGCTCCACCCACTACCACAGAGATACTAGACAATGACCTCTCTGCTTCAGCCACTATCACAGAGATACTAGACAATGACCTCTTTGCTCCAGCCACTATCACAGAGATACTAGACAATGACCTCTCTGCTCCAGCCACTATCACAGAGATACTAGACAATGACCTCTCTGCTTCAGCCACTATCACTATCAAGGGGAATGGGGAGCTCACTGTCCACCTTTGCACACTATAACAGGGCACCCCAATCTTCCCCCTGGGTGCTGTCACTGGGCTGGGCAGGAACGAGGTACCACACAGTGCAGAGACAGTGCAGACCTTTGGGGGTCCTGGACTTCCATCCCCTCAGCAGTGATGAGACACCCCTCTGCCTCCTTGCTGGGGAGATGAGGAGAGACTCCAGACTTTCACCGCAGCCAACTGCCAGCAGTAATGGGGCCAATTCCCCAGGGTCAGCAGAGGCCCACTAGGGAGCCAAATTCTCACTCTACCGAAGGTTGGAGCAGCCCTTACCCCCCTTCTTTTCTGGTCAACAGAGATTGATGGGTAACTTGCACCCCCACCCACCTAGCAGGACTGAGGCACTGCCTGTCTCCTGCCTGAAGCATGGAAGGTGGACGCAGCTAACACAGAAAACTGAAAGAAGACCAAGTGCCATATTGGGTCCTGGTTTCTACTGAAAATCACTCGTCATACCAAGACCAGGAAAAACTCAATCTGAATGAGAAAATATAAGCAATGAGTTGTAGACACCAGGATGATATAGACGCTAAAACTGCCTGACAAGGAATTAAACAGACAGAACAAAATGGGTCACATTGTGAGCACACTTAGAACAAATTTTTAAGAAGTATTTGTTTTTCACTAAAAAAATTAGAAGACACAAAGGAGAGCCAACTGGTGTTTTTATGACTGCGAAACATAGCTGAATTAAAAAAAAAAAAAACTCAGTGAATGGGCTAAAAAAGAATGAGTGGAGGAACAGAATCGGTGAACTTGTAGGAAGAATAGTGGATATTGTACAACAGGCAAAAAAGAGAGAAATTGATTTTTATAATGCAGAGAGCAACATTCACACACTCTGTGTAAAACTGACAACAGTCTTAAAATATTCGCCAACCATAAACAGGGAGAAGAAAGAGGGTGGGGTTGAAAGTATAGTTAAAAATGTAATGGCTTTTAATCCCCCCCATTAAACTTAATTGAATTAAATATATTTATAGGAGTTACAGAATGATTCATGAAAGATTTTTTAAAAAGCCAATAAACTACTATTTATAGCAGTAAGCTAACTATTTTTCAGTAACCAGCAATAAAATTGCATTAAGTGCTCGCCTTTTTGGCGGGTTACATTTTTAATTATTATTTTCAAAGTGAAGATTTAAACAGAAAATTACCAAATACTGCCCATACTCTGGTAAGTCCTAGTAGACAGTCTCAGTCACTAAGAACTGCGACTCAAGTGCACTCAGGGCTCACTTTTATGAACGCCTTTTGTATTAAAGAAACAAAAATGACTTAATGCCACATCCTGTTTACCATAAGGAAAATTTAAAGAAGAAAGAAAGGCTCTGAATATTTTTTCTAAACATCTGGCTGAACATTTTAAAACTTGTGTTAACATTGAGAGGGATTTATAGAGGGTGTCTTTTGTGCCTTTAATACCAGAGAGAATAATTACAAGGTCGTTTTATGTGACACACAAACCCCGGCCAATCAATGTGATGGTGTCTTCTGAGTTGCTGTCCTGACTCACTGTCATGTATTAGTTAGTGTGACGGGGACCTTAAAACCCAGCCAGCAGTTGTTATACAAGAAAAAGATAAAATGAAAAGCCATCTGCTACTGACGGATGAGTATCCTGAGGTCTGTTGGCACTTGATGTAAAATGCAGGGGAGTTGTTATAGAACTTCTCACGGACAGGTTTACACACACCTCAAAATATGTACAAGATCGGTCCACACGATGTGCAGCTCTCACCAGCCAGATGGTCCCCAGGTGATATAACTGCAGGGCTTCAGCAGGGCCTTGCCAATCAGTGCCCTGCCCCCCTCACCCGCACCCAGGGCATGTGCCTGAAAGCTCACCTTCATGCAAGGGTAACAACGGGCAGCAGGAGAATGATTTTGAGCTGTGTCACCAATCTAGTGAGAAGTCAGTGCACCTGGTGGGGGGGGGACTTAGTTACGGTATCATTAATATTAAAATACTTAGTGTATCATTAATCTAAAATGAGACAGAGCAAGAGGGAGGGAAGGAGAGAGAGCGAGAAAGAGAGAGAGACTATTATTTGAATTGGTTTGGCAGTTTATTTATTGGAAAGTAGCTATTGAAAACTGAGCAATGTATCAATGCTTTTAGGCAGATACTTTTAATTTGATTTATAAACTAAATCTGGAGCTGAAAGGGGCCTGAGAAATCATTTGATTCTGGATTTTGTGCTTGGAGAAATACAGAATTAAGTGATTTATTAAAGTTCACAGAGTGTCAATGTCAGGGTTCTTGGAGGGACCCCAACCTGGGCTGGAGGCCAGTGAGGGGGATGTCGCTACAGGAAGGAGACTTTACACCCAATTAATGTATAAAATCTGGGCAGCCTGGAATGGCCTACACTGTCTCACACACCAAGACAGTGGCAGCCTGAGGCAGTGCAGCAGCACCCCAAACTCCTCGGCAACCCTTTGTTGATCTCTGAAACAAGGCACTCATGAAAAAATGCAAAGGTGTCAAAATTCAAAAAAGGATTAAGAAAGAATCCCAAGCCCCTGAAAGACTGGGTAGAAGAGTGACAGCTGGGGAATTGGGAACGTTGGATAATAAAGTGTCAGTGACACTGACAACACATTTAGAAAGGGCAGGGGAAACAAGTTTAATCTCTGCAGGGCAAATAACCCAGCTGCCCTAATCTCAGTCCTGATCAAGGTCTCAGCCCCGCCCTCCTGCCTGCTGATTCTCCCTGAGGGATGATCTTGATGACATTACCCTGTCTGGGGCCCTCCAGGCTCCTTTCCTCTTTGGTGGTCTCCATAAGGAGCTGCAGGGATGGCTTGGCTGTGTGCTTCCCCCTGAATTGGAGGCCCGCCGCGAGATCAGCCAATAGCAGAGTTGATAATAGAATCTGCTTCTATTTCTGATCAGATGTTTTATGCCTCTCCCCAAATTGCTGCTATAACATAGAACTTAGATTTGTAAGAAAATTATAATGTACAAGGTCATATTTTCTTGAGCTGACACACAAGTCCAGAATATGCTGAAAAGTGGCAGCTGTTACCAGCCAGTAAGGAGATGGGTGCTAGTGTACTTGACCACAGAGACCTGGGGAGTCTCTGTGTCCAGGGAGATAACCCATCACTGTGTTGGGAATAGAATGTGCACGGAACCTTTGCTTTTCCACTAATAGCATGGCCAGAAGACAAGGAGTGTCTGTGGAAGTTGGTAGGTACTAAAATGCAAACCAAGAAAAGCTGGCTTCCAGTTTTGTTCTGCACGGATGGTGAATCTCGTGAGAGCTAAGTTGTAGATGTAGCATAGTCACCAACTAGTTAGGACAGTCATTTCACCTCTGGTCTTTAAAATGATTAGATGCACTTCTGTTTTCATATCTGATAACTACATCTTCAAAGTCACCTCATGCTTCATCTCTCTAGAGGTAAAAATGATACCCACGTATTGCACAGAGATAGCTGATAAAACAGAGCAATGCGGATAGTGAGAAGATAAAAACTCCATGTCACTGGGGGCACGAGCCACCCATTACTCATGCAGGTCCCCCCACAGCACACAGTAAGGGTTTCGTAATTGTCTTTTAATATGGTTTGCCCATATCCAGAGAAAAGTGTGAAATGTTGGATGTAGCGTATGTGTTAATTCATTGAACCAATGCTTTTGAAGGGTCTTCCGTGTATCGGGTGCTGTCCTTTCTGCTGGGGATAGAGCAATGAATGGGACAGGTGATGTCCCTGCTGGAAGGACGTTGCCTTCTACAGGGGTAGAGGGACAAATCACGTCAACAAACAAGTCAATTCCAGGGCAGTGCCTGTGGCTCAATGAGTAGGGCGCCAGCCCCATATACTGAGGTTGGCGGGTTCAAACACAGCCCTGGCCAAACTGCAACAAAAAATAGCCAGGTGTTGTGGTGGGCACCTCTAGTCCCAGCTACTTGGGAAGCTGAGGCAAGAGAATTGCCTAAACCCAAGAGCTGGAGATTGCTATGAGCTATGATGCCACAGCACTCTACTGAGGGCGATAAAGTGAGACTTTGTCTCTAAAAAACAAAACAAACAAGTCATTCCCAGATAGTGTAAGAGGTATGGAAACAACAGAGGTGTGTAACCTTTTGGCTTCTCTGCATCACAGTGAAAGAAGAAGAGGTGTCTTGGGCTACATATTAGAATAAAAAGTCTGTGGACAGTATTTGTGACACCCACCATCACAGAGCAGCCAAAAATTCCTCCCAGAATCCACGTGGTGCCCACAGGCTGCTGTTGGACACCCAAGGATGGAGCCTGGGAACAGAGAGAATAGCATTTCCTTTAAGAAGGAAGCATTTGAGCGGAAACTTCCATGATACAAGAGAGATCATGGGTGAGAAATTTTCAGGTAGAAAGAATATATGGTCCAAATAATTTCAATTTATGGAATTATAATCTTCTCCACTGTTCAGTAAGACAAATTACAATACTAATATGTGTATTTGGTGTTTTAACATTTGCCACATAGGTGGTAGGTGGCATCAGTTGAATTGTGCTCCCTGAAACTTATATGTTGATGTTGTAACCCCAATCCTAGTTTTTTTTTTGGAACTAGTTTTGTGTCATACTGAATAAATTCTAGGGGCTGGTAAAAACTAGCCTCCATAATAATAGCATAAACTGTTTTGAGTTACTCTGATAGAAAACGCAAGATTTAATGATGCCCAAATGTAAGTGAGGACATAACTTAGAAAGCACTTAGCCAAATTAAAAGAAGACTCGTCATTTGGTTCTCGGTAGTAGTGATTTCTCTGACTGCCTTTGAGATACCCCTTGACGCATGTTGAATATTTCAGGGGCACGGCATTGCATAATCAAGGTACAGATTATTGATTTAATTATTTTAGGAGAGGTCCCATGGTGAGAGATGTCATGGAAGAACCAAAGTTCTTAGAAACTTGAGTGGTTATAATAACTAGAAATTCTTAAAAATGTATTTTCCTAAAAAATTTGGTATAGCTTTATTTTGTAAAATGTGGTTAGAGAGACTTGATTAGGAAGGTCATATTTTTCCTTGCAGGTAACACAAGTAAGTTAACAAGATAAACCCAATAATTCCCTGAAGTACTATGTAGTATTTGTACTTAATAAAGAGAAAATAAACTAACACACATGGAAAATCTAGCTGGGAACATGTCTCCAGCTTTTATTGGTCATATGTAATAGAAATGGTTAGATAGATGTGTTGTATAGCTAGACAGAGCTACATATGTGTAGATACAGATATATCCAATTTCGTAAGTGTGCATTATGATTCTTTTTTCTTTTTAAATTTGTTTTTTATTAGATCATAATTGTGTACATTAATTCTCTCATAAGATACAGTGTGTTGCTTCTATATGCAGTTTGGAAAACTCTCATCCAACTGGCTAACATAGCCATCATGTCTTTCTCATAATTGTTATGTTAAGACATTTATATTCAACCTTTAGACAAATTCACATGTACTCTAATAGGATAAATTATAGGCCTGATCCCCACAATATCATTCTCTTCACCCATCCTCCCCCTCCCCTTCCCCCTCCCCTTTCCCCGTAGTCTAGGGCTCCATTTGGATTGTAGCATTCCTAAGATAACTAACAATTAGTTTCATAATAGCGTTGAGTACATTGAATACTTTTTCTTCCATTCTTGAGACATTTTGCTAAGGAGGACATTTTCCAGTTCCATCCATGTAAACATGAAGGAGGCAAGGTCTCCATCTTTCTTTGTGGCTGTATAGTATTCCATGGTGTACATATACCACAATTTATTGATCCATTCATGGATTGATGGGCACTTGGGCTTCTTCCATGACCTAGCGATTGTGAATTGGGCTGCAATGAACATTCTGGTACAGATATCTGTATTATAGC
>CAUYQV010113863.1:0-26885 GCA_963574575.1 Galagoides demidoff | reverse complement strand
TATAACTGAGAAAATGACATGAAGGCTGTGTTGATCAGTTTGATGGAAGTATTTCGGATTGCATGCGAAAACCCCACACTGTACCCCAGAAGTGCATTAATGTACATAGTTACCATTCAATAAAATTAAAAAAAAAATAATAGGCCTGCCGTGGTGGCTCACACCTGTCTGTAGTCCTAACATTTTAGGAGGCAGAGGCAGGAGAATCCTTTGAGACCAAGAGTTTGATAGCAGCCTGAGGAACATAATGAGACCCTGTTTCTATAAAAAAAAATAAAAATAAAAATTAGCAGGGCATGGTGTTACATGCCTGTAGTGTCAGCTTTTTAGGATGCTGAGGCAGGAGGATCACTTGCGCCCAGGAAGTTGAGGTTGTAATGAGCTTTTTTCTTTTTCTTGAGACAGAGTCTCACTCAGTTGCCTTCAGTAGACTGCTGTGGCATCGTAGCGCACAGCAACCTCAAATTCTTGGGCTCAAGCAATTCTCTTGCCTCAGCCTCCCAAGTAGCTGGGACTACGGGCGCCCACCACAATGCCTGGCTATTTTTAGAGATGAGGTCTCACAGTCTTGCTCTTGCTCAGGCTGATCTCGAGCCTATGAGCTCAGGCAGTCCACCCACCTCGGCCTCCCAGAGTGCTAGGATTACAGGTGTGAGCCACAGTGCCCAGCCCTCTAATGAGCTTTCATCACACCACTCTAGCCCAGGCAACAGAGAGAACCTGTCTCAAAATAATAAGAAGAAAAGGAGGAGGAGGTGAAGGAGGAAGAGGAGGACTGGCACAGTAAAAGGCCGCTAAACCAAAGGTATAGAATAGGCATCCTCAAACTATGGCCCATGAGCCACATGTGGCCCACCGAGGACATTTATCGGGCCAGCCAATGTTTTTGCCGCCGCTGCCTGTCCTGCTTAGCAGCCAACTCGTCCCGGGGCCACTAGTCCAGCCCTCCAATGGTCTGAGGGACAGTGAACTGGACCCCCGGTATAGAATATAGATTTCAGAAACAGATGATAATAAAATAAATATTATCTAATAGCAAGAGGAAGATGGATGGCTTGGTATTGGAAAGGGTGGATCATGATGTGACAGAGCTTCCAAACCAGTGTGTCACATTATAGGCCTCATATGGATTACAAGTGTGTAGAGGCATTGATCTCCTTGACCTTTAAGATGTCTAAGATGTCTTGCCTAAAGTGGCCAGAGCTCCCAAGCTGATGGCCTCCACCTCTGGCTATGAGCAGCCCCCATCAGCTTACCAGATTATGCTGAGCATATACTATCATATTGTCTTGGTGCCATGACCTAAAAAAAAATTGAGAAGCACTGCTATATGAGATTGCTACCCTATATAACATAGAAAGATGACCTCTAGGTAGATTAAAAAACCCAAATGTGAAAAGTAAAACTAACTATAAATGTCAGATAATTTATTTATAATTTGAAATGGTGTAAGGCTTCTTATATAAGACCCTATAAAACATACGGTAGAAAAGTTATAAATTTTACTATATCAGCCTTAAGACTTTCAACTTAATGATCATCATAGACAAAAGTTTACAGACATAGATGATAGACTGGGAGAAGATAATGTTTGCGATGCCTAAAACTGACAACGCGTTGATATCTACAATGTCCAAGGAACTCTGGTAAATTAACAAGAAGAAGGCAGAAAACACAATAGTCAAAATGGACACAGCATAGTCATAGGACAACTCACAGAAGGGGAAACTGGATTGGCTAACAAGGGATCTTGCTAGTATTAGAAAAATGCAAATTGAAATGACAGTGAAATATCTAGTTATATTCATCAGATTGAAAAAAATTAAAAAGTCAGATCACACCAAGTGTTTGTGAGCATTCGGGATAAATGGAAGGGTACACTGGTACAAGCTCTTAGAAAAGCAATTCTGACCACACTTACTGATAGTAAGGATGTATGTATTACTACAACCCAGCAAACTCACTCCTGGGTATATATCCTGGAGAATGTTTCCATGGTTCTAAAATGGGACACTTAAACAGAATTCTTTATTACAGAATCATTTGTATGACAGATGGGAGGCAGACTAGGTATCCATCAGTGGGGGAATGTACATATAAAGTGTGCTGAATACACACTATGGAATATTACACAAGGGTTAGCAGTAGTAGTTGTGAAAATAGCAATATAGATCTCGAAGACAGTCTTGTGAAAAAAAGAAATAGAAAGGGGTCTATAACCCCAAAACAGCTGCATAATATAAACACATACACACACATACACACACACCCCAACAACCAGATAGATGGGTAGGTAGGTAGATAGATATCTTGGACTTACATCGAATACATTAGAGAAAGTACCCGAGAGGGGTCAAGAATGGGAATGGGGATACGGATGAAGGAAAATAATAAAGTAAAAGAAAGGGGGAGCCTGATGTGGACTAATCATGATATTTTGCCTTGAAATGAGGGATTTGGTTAACTTGGCTCTCTATAGCTGAGCCTCCCCCTACCACCAATTTTTTTAAGTGATACGGGAAGGAAGACTTTAACTCTAACCAGGGAGATCTGAGAAGTCTGTTTGGAAGAGGTCAGATTTGAGCAGAGCTTTGAAGGATGGACAGAGCCTTGGTAGAGATTTCGGGAAAGGAAGGGTGGTTTTGGCAAGGAAACAACTTGGTTGGAAGCCAAGCAGTGGGAGAGTACAAGCTGGATTTAAGTATCAGCAGGGAGACTGTTATGTCTGGAGTCTAGGGCAGGTAGAGGTATTTAGTGGAAAATAAGCCTGCAATACAGGTGGGAGTTGAATGGTGAAGGGCTTACTATGCTTGGTTAAGGAGCACGGGTTTTATTTTAAAAGTAATATGGAGTGATTTACAGTTTTTGAGCAGGAAAGCAATAGGATCGGATCTAGGAAGATTACTGTCACAGAGTGTTAGATGGATTGCTGCTGTGTTTGTTTGGAAACAGAGTGAACTCCAGAGGCTGTAGTCATTATCCAGGTGAGAGCTAATGAGGGATTGAGTTAAGCATTGGTTATTGGTCCTAAGGGGACCAAAAAGACTGCCATGAATATGGATTTGGGAAACTGACAGGACCTGAGAACTAAATTAGGGTGGTGTCTCATCTTTATAGTGAAGGTGGTAGAAACTGTAGGAGATTGATGAAATCACCATGAAAGAGGTAAGAGCCTTTAGGCAAAATGGAAGGGGCCCTGGAAGAGGGCTATGAACCAAAAAAGACTGAGGAGCCTATAGTATAGTGTCGTGAAAGACACAGAGAGGTTTCAGAAGGAAAAAAGAGTATACAGTAATGACAAATGCCACAGAAAACATCTATGGCACGGGTGTCCAACCTGTGGCCCGTGAATGGCATGCTGATTTTGTGAGGCCTTTTTTTGCTCGTCTGTGGTGTTGCATATCACAAAAAGTACATGAGGATCTTATTTTTCTTTTTGGCAAAATCAATTTTTATTAGTGTCTGTGTATTTAATGTGCGGCCCGAGACAACTCTTACTCTTCCAACCCATGTGCAGCAGAGGAAAAAAAAAAAGGTTAGACACCCCTGGTCTATGGGATTAAAATTTAATAGAGGTCACTCGTTACTTTCCAGGGAGTGCTCTCAAAAGAGAGGATTGATAGGCCCAGATTTCCAGGTGTTAGGGTGAGAGGAGAGGAAGTGGAGTCAATGGGTGTTGGCTGGTCTACCAAGAAGTTTATTCTGGAAGGGGGATGGTCAGATGGGATGGTAGCTTACAGGGAATAGGAGTTGGGGGGTCAGAGGAAGGATTTTTGTTTTATTTTTTAGTATCAGGCAAACCAGAGTATGTTTCAAAGACCAAATGATAGCAAGCATTCCAGAAGATAAAAGGGAGAGGAGACATGGTTACCGGAGTTGGGTCTGAAGGGCCAGGAGGCCTGGAGCAGTTACCTGGCAGTGCCTTGTTGTGCCTGGGTTTACACCTTTCCCTTAATTATGCTGTTTTGCTTTGCCTTTGGGAGATCTTCCTTCTCCTACATAGACTTAGTAGAGCTTCCCCCACCCTCATTACACCCCCTCACATTTTTTCTCCTGGGTTCTCCAAACTGGTTGAAACTGGGCTAACAAAGAATGAAAAAAGCAGTGATGGAGGGGGAGGGTAAGAGGGCTGTGGGGCCACCTGCCAGGTTAACCTTTCCAGGCCAGGCTTTTCTCCCTAGGTTTTAGCATCTGGCCTGTTTTGCTTCTTTCTCTAGCTGCTCACACCCTCCCCAATTTCCCACCTGGATTCCACTCAGGATAGTTTACTGACTTATTCCCAACTCTGCCTTCTCTGCAAACCAGATAATTGTCTTTTACATTGTTTGGAGTGTTTCCATTGCTACTCACTCCAAGAGAACAGTTGGGTAGAGTGACATATAACTAAGAGTAATGACAGTATGGATGTGGAGGAGGTACAGAAGCCGAAGAACTCTGACAAAGCACGAGTCTTGAGTGAGCCGTGAACATGTGGACAACCTTCTTTCCTCCCTGCTCAGGCCATTGACTCTGCCCTGGGAGTTAGCACCACTATCTCCACAGCTGCTAAAGCCATCTCTCTTTGGGTCGAATACCAGACACGGTCTTCATTCTTGGTGTTATGACCCCAAAAAAGCTCGCAAAGCACTGCTATATGAAAAAAAAAAAAAACAAAAACAACCTTGGATTGTGGGATAACTTTGCAAAGAGTCTGGTGGATTTTCCCCGTGTGTGGATCCCCAGGTTGTTTTTTCTGGCTCTAGATTTCTCTAGACAGAAGTACTAAAATACTTTACTAATTTGTATCTCTGAGTAGTTCAAGCACCTCACTTTGAGCAGAGGCAAATTTTCTTAAAAGTCGTTGTTTACCAGGAATTGCTAGCTCCCATCTAGCTCCTGCTCTAGCCTGCACCCCAAGATCAGCTATTGCTACAGTGCTCTTATCATTATCCTATCAGACCTATCCCGCTCCCTCACCGTCATCCTCACCCCCAGAACTTCTGATGCGGCTGCCAATGCCCAGCCCTGGAAAGCCCCACCACCTGTTTTGCCCGATCGATCCTGATCCTGCCAGCTATTGTTTAAGAAGGTTCCTCTGCACACAGGTTCTCCAGTGTGAGCAGAGCTCTCAGTCCTGCTGGCAGGCCTTCACACTTGTCTAACAACGACTTCCTGCCACACCCTCTCCACTCTCTCCTCCTGGCCCTTCCCAGTCCTCTTCCACCTCATCTCCCTTCCCTGTCTACCTGTGACCTCACTTCCTACCTGTGGTGGAGTTATATGACATTTTAGTGGGGATTTTTTGACCTAGAATTGATCCATCACTTCATAAAGGAAGTAGCCCAGAAAGCCCTAGACTGGGGCTGAGAAGATCTGTCTCTGCTATTCATGAGCCATGTAGGCATGGGCGAATTAATGAACCTCTGGGCCTCATTGACTTTCTCCAGTACACTGAAGATCTTGTTATTTGGAGCATTAGATGGAGTCATTGATGTGAAAGCACTTTGAAATCTGAAGCACTTGTCCAGTGCAAACTTGTAGCTCTGGATCGTCTACTTTTCATCTGTACCACAGCTGCCACCACCACCTCCCCTGCCCCTCTCTCCTGTTGCATACAAAGCTTGATTTCATCTTAGCTTTTAACTGTCCATCATGTAAAAGGAAAATGATACCAGAAAGGTGGAACCCTCACCCTCATTCCTTTCCCATCTCCTTTTTGGCCTGTGTGTGTCTGTGCAGATGGCTTTACTTGTCCGTAAGGATTATTGAATATGGTGGCGGTGGTGGTTAGGGTGGGAGAGAGCTGTAAGTCATACGGTCTTCTTAAACTCAAATCCATGACTGGCCGGAAGGTATACAATAGGCTAATACCAGAGTACCAGTAGGTTTTACCATTTTAGCAGACTCTTGTGCCTGTGGGCTTATATACTTTGGTTGAAATGTGTATCTCTTTATCTGCATGAGTGTGGCTATGACTGCTCCTCTAGTTCTAAATGGATGCCGGAGTGTAAGTTTGTATAAGAATAGCAGTGAAATTGGGCGGCACCTGTGGCTCAAAAGAGTGGGGCGCCGGCTCCATATGCCGGAGGTGGCAGGTTTAAACCCAGCCCCTGCCAAGAATAGCAGTGAAACTATGGTATGTAAGTCCAGTGCTTCCCTCCCTTCTTTTTCAGAGCTCCCTGAGTTCTCTGTTAAGGGGGTTCTGAGAGGGAATTCCTTTGTTTCTACCTTTCTGTCTCTCCTTTTAAGAAGCAGTAGTTGGTTGATCCCTGTTACCTCTCACTCCCAAAACTTGATGGTGTCTCACCAGAGAATCAGGGAAGCCAGCATTGATTGAGAAGCAGTCAGCTTGCACCAGCTCAGTATTGGACCAAAGGTTATGTAGCATATCAATGATGGGTAATTTATTATGTCAGACAAAAATGCCGAAAGTATCCCTTGTCTAATGGAATAGATGTGCTACAGCAAAAATTGCTATAAAGTGAATTTCTGGCAAGTCCTTTTTCACTTTGATTTCCATTATAAAATCATGGCTATGTTTTGCTAGAAAAGCTAGAAGAAAAAGATTGGCTCCAGGTTGTAATTAAACCATGCATTTTTAAATAAACCCCATATTTTTAACAATGTAGGTCTAATCATTTTAAAACTATAATGAAAATCCTGTGCTAGACAACCAATTTGGCCTCCCACCTTTCACAGCTTTAAATTCTGCTGCTCCTTTTATTCAATCTGTTTTCAACTGAAATCTCTTCCTCATGAGCCTTTATTCATTTAAGACCTCACTGTCTTGTAAGCCCAGCAAAGGAGGGTTTTTTGATAATTGGAGTTTGATTATTCAAGTTTTTCTTCTCAAAGCAAAGGTTTGTCAATGGGATTGACCATTGGCCCCTTTTCACATGAATTGTCTCAACTGATGCTCAAGGCAACCTAAAAAATAGGTAGGACAAGTCATATCCTCATTTTGCTGATGAAAAAAATGAAGGCCTAGAGATGAATTGGCTTTTTCAAGATCACATGGCTAGAAAGTAGGAACAGGGAATTGAACCTTAATGTTATGATTTCTGCTTCAAACAGAATTTTCTGAGAGGCAAAAGCAACATCAATCCAAGTTTCCTGGAAAGCTTTTTCAAGAGGTCTGTGCCATCAAATTATTCTCAAGTTGCCCGTCTAAATTCTAAGAAAGAAAACAAAATTATAGCAAATTAAGCATTTCATATTTTTCCAACAGGTACATTAGTTTTAGCTTAAATTCATCCCAAGTAGAGCTATTTTTATTTTCTCATGCAGTCTGGAAACTCAGTACACACTGGAGCTCTCTGTATAGACTGCATGCCCAATCCAAGGGTGGTGGGGACTCATTTAACCATTTGTATTAGTTATAGTTGCGTCTAGTTGTTCTGTTTTGATTTTAGTGGCCAACTGTTGATCATATTTACAGTTTTGATTTTTGGTTCTTGTGATTCCTGTTATAATATCATAAAAGGAGAGTTTGTTCTGGTTCTGATACAATTTTATGAACATGTTACAGAGAAAAAGGAGACCCAAATATTCTTCCGTGAACTTATTTGCATCTATCTAGACATTGCTGCTTAATCCTATTTTAACGGTTATTGACATTCCTGAGGGGCAAGGGAAAACATGGAATGTTGAAGGACTGAATTCTCAAATTTCTGTTCAGCATAAGGATCATCAAATTAGTATAGTGTGCCTATATTCCTTCTGCCACTTAATTAAAATGCTAGCACTGGGGACTCATAGCACATCAGAAGTTGTCTGCTGGAGCCTAGGTAAAGTGTCCATTGCCCACTGACCAATTAAGGAGGCCATTTTCTTAAGGAGGTTATTTTAATTGGGAAACACTTAGAAACCCAGCATCCTTTCCCCCTCCTAGGGAGTGCCATTCCTTAAGGCAAATTTTATACTTAATTTATTAAGCAGATTAGTGAATTTCTATTGAAAAGTACCTATTCCAATGAAAAAGGTAGGAAAATTTAGTTCAGTTGCTATGGTATCAATGAAAATAACAATATTTTCTGCCCAGACTGGCAAGTGGGTTTGCGTTTACACATTCAGAGAATTATTCAATGCAGTAAAGCAGTGTAGCTTGGTGGAAGAAGCAGAGGCTTTGGTGTCACCAAAACTAGCTTCACAGTTGCGTGCTGGATGATCTCAGGCAAGTTCCTTAACTACTCTGTGTTTCAGTTTCCCCGTCTGTAAAATGAGCTAATACTCACCTGTTGGGGCACCTAGAGGATTAAAGGAGGTGGATTAAAAGAGATGGCACTTCATGAAGGCTTGATAAAAGGAAGTTATTATTATGTTTTCAAAGAAAAATATGATTAAACAGGTAGAAGGGAGGGATGCAAAGTATTACCTGGTAAGAGTTAACGTTATCAGTCTGGGAGGTGTCTTTCCAAAACTTTAAACATGCTGACAGTAGCCAATGGAATGGGTGTATGTGTCTTTGAAAACAAAACATGTAGATGCATGTCTTCATGCCTGGGCTGGCTGCTTTAAACTGATTACAGCAGAAGAACTAGAAAAGAAATGTGGTTTGAGTGTTGAGAGGGAGCTTCTAATACTGCCTCATAGCTGAGAATTTGGGGTGTTCACTCTTTGCTAGACACTGACCACTGTGTACATCTATTTATATGTCCATGAAATAGATTACTGCTCTTGCTGACAAATTGTAGATGCTGCTGCTATTATCAACCTGAACCAGAGCTTCCTGGGACACAAAATGGGTCCGTGTATCTGCATGATATGACGCTTTACCTGTCATATGCTACACGTATTTTTCAGCTACCAGTGTTCTTTGTCCCTTATTTGTTTCTGCAGACAAAGCTAGTCTATTAGTGCTGTTACTGGGAGAGTGGAGTAGAGGGTTCTATGGATGGCCATCTCTGTTTGTTACAAAGGAAAGAGCAGAGGTGACTGGGAGGCTCTGATATAACTGCCCCCGAGCAGCTGTATGACATTAGCCAGCCCCACTGGCTGCTTTGCAACATGGTGCCCTCAGCCTCCCCCACAAATGTATTGGATTGATCCGAAGGAACAGCAAAAGGAAAAGTGTCTTGAAGTTTCTCAGGTATTCTGCTCTTGGGGGTGTTATCATTAGTATCTTTCTTACTACCTTTCACGGCCAGCGGGAAGAGACCTCCCCCCAGCTACTTAAACAAAAGTATGCTAATTTCTTGTATATTTCTGCCCCCCTCATCCCATACCTGAGATGGAAATTCCAGTTATAAAATAAGGACCATTTGTAGAATTCAAACCAGTTAGTCACTAAGCTAGATAAGGAGGATCTCTGCTCTCCCTTCCCCAAAGGCAGCCCATGAGGGGTTTTTCAGGATAGCATCAGTCTTTATTTATTTTTTTAAGAGACGGAGTTTCTCTTTGTCACCCTCGGTAGAGTGCTGTGGTGTCACAGCTCACAGCAACCTCCAGCTCTTGGGCTTAGGCGATTCTCTTGCCTCAGCCTCCCAAGTAGCTGGGACTACAGGCATCCGCCACAACGCCTGGCTATATTTTTGTTACAGTTTGACCAGGGCTAAGTTCAAACTCACCAACCTTGGTATATGGGGCCAGCGCCCCACTCACTGAACCACAGGCACCAACTAATAGCATCAGTCTTTAATTTCTCTCTTTTAATTTGGCCTCTAGCTAATGAGACTTGGAAGTGGCCTTCTCAAAGACTTCTAAGTACATATTTAATTCTCTTATTTTCATTTCATTCATTCCACAATTATGCTCCCCCCCAATTGTGTTCTGAGTGTCTGCTGCACACCAGCACCGCATCTATGGTGATATATATGGTGATACAGTGGTGAAGGAAGCCAACTTCATTCCTTGCCCCCTCAAACCTTCCATTCTCATTGAAAAACAGGTACTAACAAAATCTCACTAGATGTTTCTCAGACATCTTAAACTCCATCTGTCCAAAGGTGAACTCCTCACCTTCCACTTAAGACTCTTCTTCCCCTAGGCTTCCTCATGTCAGTGAAGAGATCCATTCATTTGCCAAGTCAAAAAAGCTTGAAGTCATCCTTTGTGCTATCCTCTGTTTTACCCATTGACTCCAACCTAGCACTAAGTATAGTTTTTAGCCTCTGAAATATTTCCCAAATCTATCTTTTCCTCATCTCTACTGTTATGAATCTACACCAAGTCACCATTGTTTATTTCTCTTGAGGAGGTCATAGCCTCCTCACTGGGTTCTCTGTCTCTGGTCTTGCTGTCCCATCCATTCCCTTCCTCTTGTGGATGCCATAATGAGAAAGAGGAGGAGGTGCCTTGAGCCACAGTGATAAAGGAATGCTGAGGGCCTTTCTGAAATTGTCGACCCCAAACCTGCATTTGTCAAAGAATAACATACCAATAACAACACATAACTTTGATTGCATGTTTACTTATGCTTGACACAATGCCAAATGATTAAAGCAGGGATTCTCCAAGTGTGGTTTTTTTGACCTTGTAGACTCAGCAGCACCTGGGAATCTGTTAGAAATGCAAATTCTTGGACTAACCAGACCTATTAAATCCATAACTCTAGAGGTGGAGCCCAGCAATCAGTGTTTTAACATCACCTCCAGGTGATTCTGATGTATGCTAAAGAGTGGAAATCATAGCCAACACAAATCATTATCTCATTTAATCCTCATAATTACTCTATGAGATAGACACTATTCTTACCCTCATTTGACACATGAGAAAGTTGAGGCTGTCATTTGTCCCAAAGTCCTACGGTGAAGAGAATTTAAATCCAGAAATATTTGACTCTGAATCTTGTACCCTTAGCTTCTACACCAGGCTGTCTCACTAAATTTGGAACCAAACTGTGAGCCAAGCTACAGTTGAAAGCACAACATACCTAATGAACGAGAATAAATGCCTTAGCACCCAGAAATTTTCACAGATCAGCATCTACTGACTTTTCTCACCGATTCTCTAAGATCCCAACTCTACTCCAGCCAGGCCATTGCTTACATAATTCACTATGTTCCACCAACATGATGTTCTCCATATTTGGTATGTATTCCCTAACACTTTGTTAGCACTTTCCTTGCTAATTTGTTCCCATGTGAACTCACACATCTCTTGAATTCCTCTTATGCTTACAATGTATACAGTATAATTTGTAAAATTTATTGCATATGGCTTTATCACCAGTTGTTTCTCACGATGTGACCTCATCTCCCCCAATAAGCTTAAATGTTCCTTGACAGCATGGGCTGTGCAGTGTGTTTCCTTTGTGTATTACCTTCTCATCCATAACACATACATACATACTTGCCTAGCACAAAACTCACCACGAGATGAAAAGTGCTAAATAGGTTGGTGATGGGCCATGCACCATATTTTCAAGGAATAGTAGGACTGCAAGCTCTGTGAATGCAGAAACTATGACTTACCCACCATCTTAACCCCAGTGCTTGGCACAAAGTGCTTAATAAAAAAATTTTGAACAGATAGATAACTTAAACTCCCAAGCTCAGGAGATCTACCATCCTTGGCCTCCCAGAGTGCTAGGATTATAGGCTTGTGCTACCACTCACAGCCAAGATATTATATTTTTAAAAGTCTAGAACTTATATTGTATGAACTTCAGTAAATCCCTTTCTCTTTCTGGGATTTTTCATCCTGAACTGTCTGATTTCCTAAGAGTTAGATAGCTCTCTTTTCTGTGATTCTGTGATAAGATGTCTCTTGATTGCATTCTATTTCAACTGTCTAGACATCCAAAGAAGATATTGTTGTACCTATACAACTAGCTTCTTAGTGTGTATGTTCATCGATTCATTTCTCCATTCATTCATCAAACATATACTGAGTGCCCACTGTGTACCAGGCACTGTTCTGTACACAGGTTATTCAGTGGAAAGGAAGACACGAGCCCTGTCCTCAAGGAGCTCTTGTTTTTTGGGGGAGGGTACTGATACATAAAGAGGCATCCCAGCCCACAGTGTAGGAGAAAGGTAATCATGAAAATCTCTCTGGAGAAGCTGATATCTTTGGTGGGAGCCTAAAGGATACGTAGGAACTAGCCAGGAAAAGAGAAGCAAGTGCAAAAACACATACAAAGGCTCTGGTGCAGGATGCCAGGAGAGAGTGAATTAAGACTGGAGGATAGCAGACCAACTGGGAGGCTGTGGTAATACTCTAGAGGAGAGATGAGGAAGACCTGAACTAGGATGATGGAGATACACACCCAGATGAATGGATAGCCCTGAGTTACATTTTGGAGGTGGGATTGGCAGTCCTTGCCGATGTATTGGATATGGAATATGAAGGAAAAGGGGGATCATGGAGGACCTCTAGGTTTCTGGATTGATCAGCTTTGTAGATGGTCCATTTACTGAGTTAATTCTGCTAACTCAGGAGAAAGGAACTGGTTTGGAGAATGGGGTTAAGGAGAAGATAATGAGTTTAATTTTCATCATGTTGAGTTTGAGTTGGAATATCCAGGTGGAGAGTTCTTTGTTAAGCCCTTGTCTAGAACCTGGCAGACTCAAAAGAGAAGTCTGGCTGGAAGTTCAGATTTGGGAGTCATCAGTATATAGATGAAGTCCCTTTAGGAGAACAAGCAGACACTGAGGAGCTAAGTGCCCAGGGAAACCAGACCAACAGTGCTAAGTAAAGGGGGAAACAACCTCACAGATGTGGGTTGTAGGAATATATGCTCTTTCTTCCCAGGCACACGTCTTTGCCCCTGAGAGGGTTGTTAAATGATGTCTGTGCATCTCCTACTGAAAATAAAGGGAAGAAGCATTAAGTACCCAATCCCAACTTCTCCATTTTACCATAAATGATATCTTTAAAAAAGTGGGGGGAACTGATACTGTCCCTTCTTTTCACCAGGAGTTTTACATTCATGAATTCACTCAAATGCTCACAATAATCTTATGTAAGAGCTCTTATCTCATATTAATTTGATAAAAAAGAGCTCTTGTTGCTCCTGAGCCTTTGAGATTCAGAATGGTTAAGTCATTTGCCCAAGTCGCATAGCTACTAAACTATTAAATGGTATTATGAGATTTGACTCCAGGTCCACAGAACAGCACTGAACCTCCTCCAGGAATAGCTGGAAATTTAGGAAGACTCGTGCCCATGCTTCTCCCTTCCCTTGTTTCATAAATGTTATTCGCATCCCTTAGCTTAATGTCTTGCTCTCCATTAAACTACAAATCCCCCTGGGAAAAGTAAAGCTCTAAGTTGTTGTCAGTCATTTATGCCTCAGTGGGAATGAGTTTCAGATTCTTCCTTAGGAATGAATTTTAATTTTATAGGAGAAGAACACTTGAACCTTAAGGGAAGGATCAAAAGGCATAAAGAGGTTGAGTCATGAAAATTCAGCCTCCTCCATCATTTTCGCAGGCTTACCTAGTCTGAGGAATATGCTTTTAAGGTTCTTAGATGCGATTTTTAAATGCATCTATTGCTTCATAGACAGGCCTGTTTCTGGGACTGTTAGCCCAGTTACCTGGGTCTGATCAAAGGTGCCCTTAAACTGAACACTGGCCCCAACCCACTGTGGTCAGGGGAGTTGTGGACCTGCAGTTCCTGGCCTTAGGCACATGTTGCAACTCATTCCCTTGAGAATTAGACCCTGATGTGCATATTTAAAATCCTGGGCAGATGGAGGCAGGAGAGCTGTTGGAAATACTTGGAGGAGTTCCTTCTGCCCTGTCTGGGCCTATTTGCCAAAATAAATGACATGTATCAGGGCAAGGCATTGGTCCAAGCCCATTGAAATTCTGCTAGCAGTCCAAACAGTGATGGTGTTTCAGACTGGTTCTGTGCAATGATCAGGATTAGGAAAAGAGAAATGGTGTGTGAGCATCTGGCCGCTGCAGCCTACTGATGGGGACAGTCCCAGGGGCGGGACCAGGATGGTAGGGGGGCAGCCTCAAGGACCCCTTAGGACATCTGCCACTGGCAAACAGAGAAAGAGCCATGCACTAACAGCAAGCAGGCAGTCTGCTTTGAATCCCATGCCTGGCCTTCCTACTAGCTGTGTGACCTAAACAGGTCCTTCCTCTTCTCTTGGCCTTTTCTCCCTATGTTTAAAACAAAGCCTGGATCGAATGGTCTCTAAGGGCCCTTCCTGCTGGAACATTCTGTGACTTCTCTGACACTGGTGTGATTTCTTTTTCTCTGTAGTGGGAGAGGTCCACCCACCCACCTGCTTGGCTGTAGCCTTTGTGTTGTCACACTGACCTCTGCTGGCCATTATGGAAAGTGTCACTGAGAGTGTCCGGGTGGGAAGAGCAGTTCCTTGCTGATTTAGTATAAAGCTTCAGCAGTACAGTACATACTAAGACAGAAAGCCCATGCATTGGATACAGTACATACTAAGACAGAAATCCCATGCATTGGATCCAGACAAGGAAAAGAGATCATGCAGCTATAAGCACAGAGCAGACATATCTAAAGATGGTTGACAAAATGACCCACAAACAAACTAGGTCTCCATTTTTTTCTGTCACTATATGAAAGGACCTCAGCAGGTAGGAAGGCTCCTAGCTTTGCATCCTATGAGTGCGAGCTGCAGAAGAGCCTGGTAGCACACTGAGGAGGCAGGTTGGGACCAGCAGTGCTTCAGGAGCCTCAAAGCTTCCCACAGGCCCTACTTCCCACCCTAAGTCACTCTGACAGGTTTTGGCCTGGCCTGCTGATATGCCCAAGCACCCAAGGCCACCCTAGAAACCCACCTTCCTCGGGGGGGGGGGGAGCTTTTCAGATTCCCCTTTGGAAAAAAGACTTGGAATTTTGTTTTAATCCGTAAGTTTTTTGTTTGTTTGTTTGTTTGGTTTTTGCAGTTTTTGGCCAGGGCTGGGTTTAAACCCGCCACTTCCAGCATATGGGGCCCACGCCCTACTCTTTTGAGCCACAGGTGCCGCCCCTTAACCCATGAGTTCTTAAAGAGACTCACTTTCAGTTCTCTGCCTGGAACAGAGGGATGAGCAAATTCAGCATGCCCACCCAGCCAAGAGAAAGGAAGCGGGCTGTGGAACCCTGCCTTCCTGGGTGGAATCTGAGTTCCTGTTAAGTCCAGCCCTAGACTGGCCTCCCTCCTAAATCTCCTTTCTTCTCCCTGTTGATGAGCACGTGCTCATAAAGACAAGTGACCAGAGGCAGAGTGTGCCAGCCCATGTGCCCGCTACATGTTGCGCGGGCTTCTCTCTCTAGTGGCGTGAGCAGGATGAGAATTGGGCCACATCACAGCCGCTCTCTCTGTAACTGCTGAATAGTTTGTCATGCACTTCTCCTTCCCTCCCTTGTCGTGGGAAAACTTTTGGCAGGGCTCAGATTTGGGTCAAGCATTCAGTGCCCTGACTGGATCCTCTCTGCTAGTAATAACATGGCCTCAGCAAGCCCATCCTGCCTCCCCATCTTCCCACCAAGAAACCCCCTCCTCCCCAACAGCTGGTTCTTATCTGCCTCCCTTGTTCCAGCCTCAGGCAGGCTGTGCTGGCCTCATGCTGACACACACATGTTCTCCTGAATGCTGCTTGATGACTTTCAGCCCTGAAACACTGCTTTCTTCTCAGCCCTCCCTTGTTCCCAAGCCTCTGAGGGTTCCCTGGATCCTTCCACATCAAGTCATCAACTTCCCTGCCATGCCTTCTAGGCCCAGTGTGGCTCATGAGTCCCCCAGACCATGGGCGAAATGTGAGCATTCCACAAACCCTTCATGGCCAACCTTTCCTTTGTGTTCCCTCAGCACTTAGGCTCTGTTCCAAACTTATACTGTTTGCTAATACATTGACCTTCTTCACTCATCCTCAACAACACCCTAGCCATTTTTTTTTGTTTTGCTCTTTTCTTTTTACTTTCTTCATGCATCTACATATGCACGCACACATACACATAGATACACGCATACATATTGATTTTTGTGAAAATTACAAGAATAATAAGTAACAGAATCATTGTAAACAAGATTGCAACATGGGCAGTAGGAGCCCCCAAAATGAAAGGGCACGTCACCTCCATCATTCCCAGAAGGAAGTTCATTAAACAGTTTGCCACCTGTCATTCTTTGTAGGCTGCATGTTGGATGCTGAGAAAGGTTGAGTGGTAGATAGTGCCCCAGAAAATTGCATCTCCCTGGGAAGAGTGTCTTTTACTACTTTGCAAGAACCCTAGGTCTTCATAGGCCTGATTGACACTGGAAATTATACTCCAAAGGACCAGCACAGCTTGTGGCCACTTTGCATCTCCAGTACATGACTCTGACCACTGCATAAAGCATCTGTCCTGTTTTCAGCCTTTTAAAAAGTAAACGGTAAAGGTAAACAGTAAAAGTCTTGCTTAATGGGCTTTTTTCTGAAAAGTTTTTTACAGAATTTGTAGGAAATTGTGGACAGTCAGTAAAGGGGCTGAGAGGTGGAGATGAGAAGCATTTATGAAAATAGGCTTTCTACCTGATATATAGTGGTGTGTTCTTTGGTAATGCACATTACTAATGGTTTTCATTTTTCTGCCAAGGAAATTCAGTCCCTACTGGGATTTGTTCTAAATGATAGACCAGCCTGCCTGTGTTGCACCCACTGGGGTTAATTCTCAGTCTCAGTCCGCTTTAAAATGTCAGCCTGAACTCTCAGACTTAATTGTTACAGACATTTTATAACCAGGGCATTCAAAATCCTTAGGCTGTTCCCTCTTTCTATCATAATTAATACTTAATGGAGATTCTCTGGCTCCTTGTCTTTTACACACTGAACACTTTACAGATCGGAGGGGGGCGGAGAGAGGGATGAGGAGGAAGAACAAATAAACCATTCATGTGTACGTGTGTGTGCATGCCTGTGTGCACACGCACACACTTGTGTGTGTGTTTTCCTTATGTCTGTTGCCCGGTACTGTGATGGGGTCCTGAGCCCCCTGACAGGTTGTTCAGCTCATGGGTTTCTGGGTTCTCCTCTATCTGGCCCCTGAGGCAGTATTCTTTAGGTACACCCATTTCTGGACTCCCACAAGCATGTGGATGGCCATTTGGATGTGAATTACAAAATGTCATGATGCTCTCCAGCGTTCTGTTCTTTCACTGTTTTGACAATCTGATGGATGGCCTGGCATTAACTAGGAAGAGGACAATATTATCCAGCCTGAATAACTAATCTCCTAAGAAGTACAAAGTTGAAGGATCTTGGTGCACATGAATCTTATTAAATGTGCTTATAAAATGTGTTCTATCCAAATAAGCTTAGCGGGCCCTAAAATAGCCTTTTCTGATCCATGTCTGGAACTTTGGCTTGCCTCACAGCTCTCTAAGCCAAAATTATTTAGTGAAGTGATGGCAGTGTTCTTTGTGCCTGGGGAAATGGGAAGCATTGATGTAAACCCTTCTGTTGACTAATTGTACTCCTTCTGTCCATCTTAGGGGCGACCTGGACCAATTGGAATTCAAGGTCCAATGGGTCCTCAAGGTTTCCCTGGCCCTCCTGGTCTATCGGGCTTGAAGGGAGAAAGAGGTTCCCCAGGCCCTGTGGGACACTATGGACCAAAAGGAGATAAGGTAAGAGCATCAAAGCTTGATTTCTCTTTGATGGGATGGGCCACAAGTATGAAGGTCAAAAGTTCTCCATATCAGTTCTGCTCATTTATGGAAATAATACTATTCATGAATACTTTGGTACCAGGCTACATTCTTTAGTAAGAGGTAGGATAGATGATGGACTACTGATAGATAACCCCAGTTCTGGAGAGACTCCCATGGCAAGCAAAACATAAAGTGAATTTATTAGCTACTTGCTAGATATCATGGTGGTGAGAAGTCATGTAGGGTTGAACAGGTCAGAAGCCTACTCAGCTGATGAGTAGATACCTGAAATCCAAGCAAGGAAACTGGGAAACAAGGGGTCAGACTTTTTGAATGAAATCTAGACCACAAATACAGGGAAAGAGCTGCAAGAAAGGATAAAGATAGCATGATGGCTGGCTGGCTGACTGAATTCAGCAGCTCAGTTAATGTTCCCTGCCTCTTTTAGTCACCTCCTATTCACCCCATTGGTGAGTGAGGGATTCCCACCTAGGATTATGGGGATGACCAAAGATATAACACCCAACACTGAACAGATGAGAGAGACAACAGTTTATTGGTCACATATACCCATGGCTCAGGGAAGAGGACACTACACACCACATAAGGCCACACAGGGGTAGCACTTGGGAGCACAGTGAAGTAGAATAGGCTGTGGGAGGAAGGCTTTGTGGTGTCCCTGGTCCCTGAGGGAGGGTGTTTGTGGCTTGTGTGAATAATTCAGTAGGCCAGCAAGGAGCTGAAATTGCTATTCAGGGAGAAGCAGAAACTGCACCTGGTCCATCTGATGATAAAGGAGGGTTGCTTGGCTCGGAGACCTTACTGAAGAAGCTAATGGGGAGGGGACTTTGTGATTTAGGCTATTTGAGGCCCTCTGGTTTTCCTCAAATGTCAAAACAGCATATATTATTAAGCCTTAGTTTTTAGGACTTAAACTATACTACCTAAGGCAAGATATACCCAAGACCTTACGTAGAAGCAAGTGATCCCTTGGAACTGGAGTAAGGATCACAGCAACCCAATGTGGGGAAGGAGGTACAAATGCTTCTTAACAGCTTATACCCTTGACTTACATAAACGAACCTACCCAGTCTAAGGGATGTCAGTTGGACTGTCTCTTACATTCTTTTCCCTACTCTTTTCCTTTAGGGCCGCATGGGCGTTCCTGGCTTTCTTGGCATCAATGGGATTCCGGTAAGTGTGTCCACACAGCATTTTCAGTATCTTCCTCTAGGTTCTGTCTCATAACTCAGGCACTCTGGCCTTAGAAACATCCTGTCTCATGCAAGCATATTTAAAGTCAAGTGTTGAGATATGTGTGGCAAGGTTTGAAGAGCAGTGGTCACGTGCACTTACCGTTGGACTCAGATATAGGTAGCCCTCAGGTGGTTGAGGGGAAAAGGGACACATGCAGCCATAAGAAACCAGCAATATCTTTTTTTTTTTTTTTTTTTTTTTTGCTGTTTTTGGCTGGAGCTGGGTTTGAACCTGCCACCTCCGGCATATGAGACCGGCACCCTACCCTTTTGAGCCACAGGTGCCGCCCCAAGAAACCAGCAATATCTTAATCAAAATGAGTTAGGTCTTGTAGGCAGTTTTGATCAGAAGTGAGGAACTGGCTCTAAGGCATAGAAACGGGCACAATAGATTATACAAATACTCATTTATAGGAAAATTACAAAGGTACATGAAATTAGATCAAAAAATCCTTAGTGATATCTTGATAAATTTCATTCCAGTAATTTGTTCTCTGCAGGGTGAATTTTCCTTTAGCTTTTATAAAGTGACTACTCAAAGACCGCTTGGAGGCAGCCTCTTCTATTCATACTGTGGACCTTTGCTTTGCCAGAGATAAGTAGGGGATTAGGGTCTCGTGTACATCTTTTCCCCATTCCATCCAGCCCAATCCCTTAGTTTCTCCATTTTTCTCCCATATTCTGGCTTACCCCACCACTGGAGAGTTCATTGTAACATTTAATGAGCCTTTAAAATCCAGTATTGTGGCTTGTTTCAATAATTCAGTAGGCCTGCAAGGAACTGAAATTGCTATTCAGGGATAAACAGAAATGGCACCTGATTCACGTGATAAGGAGGCTCCACTTCCTGGCCATCGCTACCTTGTTTTCTCCTTTGCTGCTTCTCTAAGAACTGCTTAATGCTTAACCTGGGTTATGCTTGTCTACAGTAGTAGCTTTCAGGCTGGTTTAGGAGAAGAACAGAATCTTGTGTGAAGCTCAGTATGTAGAACAGAAAAAAGTGCAACTCCTCCATTTGAGGGACTTCCTAGAACCTGCTTTTATCCTAACAATCACTAAAAGGTTCTTCTGAACCTTATCAAATCATAGTTGGGGAAGTCTTAGATTTAACAGCTTTTTGTGTTCTACTACTACATAATCATCTATTATCAGGGAAGGGAGTTCAAATCTCTTGCTGCCAATCTATAAGTATTTCTTGAGCACCTGCTATGTACTAGCACTATACTATGGGGATATAGAGGGCGCATATAGCTCTGCCCTCAAGGGTGTTATCATTTGATCTATTTTCTCCCTAGATCTAGTAGACAGCTATGGATTTGGAGAATAGAAGTTTCACTTACCCTGTATTTGTCACATGTGTCAACAAGTTGGCCATTAGATTTCTGCATTTTATCTAATTGCAGAGTTAGCAAAATGTCCAGAAATAGGGCAGTGGGAAAATAAGTGGATGGGGTTGGCCATGCCATTATGACATCCCTTGACATTTTGTTATGGCTATGTTCTTATGACCATGTTAGCCAAGGTCTTCACCCAGAGTGTGCATCTTCTGGGAGCCAGTGGATGAGGAAAACTAGCAAACTGGAGGCAGCCTCTTCCATTCATGTCAACCTAGCTTCACCAGAGCCGAGCAGAAGATGTGGAACATGCAGGGTTACTATGCCCTTCCATTTGCAGCCTCATTTTAATGAGAGCTGGAAGAAAGTGAATTCTGCAAGGCTGAGACCATTTCCAATTCTGAGCTGGAACCTGCCCCAGAATCTAGCTGGACACTTTTGCCTCTAACTTGTGGCCAAGAAAGCCCTAGAGATTGCAGGAATCACTCTCTTTGGGACTTCATTGCTCAGGAGAATGAGTTGCAGCTGTCAAGATTCCTCCAAAGGAACTTGCTGTTCCCAGTAGAATTCCTCTCTCCATTGGGCCTTTCCTTAACCAAATGTTGTACATCTTTTCTTCTGATGTTTGATTGCTCTAGCTTGATGAAGGGAGTAAGCCTTATTACTCCCTGAAATCCCTGGCCCTTGTTATTTCTGTCTCTTCTAGCCAATCAAGGATTTATTGAGCATCTTCTGTTCATTGCTTACCTCTTCCTTCCATCTCTGATCTCCCAGGAGTCTTTGTGGCCTTTCCCACATACTCCAGCTCCTTATCACTTACAGCTCCCAGGTATTTATTGATCATCTTGTATGATAGTATCATCTAGCTCCTTAAAAGCACAGAGGCCCAGGGCTGAATTCAGTGTATAGTAGGAACTCTAAAAATATTTAGGAGACCAACTCCAACCTCTAGTGCCTATAAAAATAACAGTTCTCAGACTGGCAGGACTCCCTTAGACAGAGAAAAACACAGACACCATAGGCCCAGTCAGACTAATTATTTTGTTCAACTTTCACTAACACATATTAAACAATTTGGCTAAAACCAACAGCTTTCCCAACACATCATACTAAACTGGATCACTGCGCAGGTCTCGTTCCCCTTTTAACATTGGCTGATTATTAACATACGCGTTGGTGGTTTTGGTCCCAAAACTCCACTTTTGCTGTCATGTAGACAATTTCAACATGAGTGGGTAGTCATTTCACGATAATCCAAGTCTTTGCACTAGGGCACAGCAACGAATTGCGAGAATGAGCCAACAAGCATTCATTAAGATATTCAACATTAAAATAATGAAGACTAGGAGTGGTAGGGCTGTGGGCTTTTGACAGTATCCCAGCTGTGACTTAGGGTTGTTGGCACCCACAAGAAATATATGTTTATCAAATATTTTCAGTCCAAAGAAGTTGGGAACAGAGGTTTTCAAATTGTCCTTTGCAATTTATGTTCAGCTTTTCCCATGGAGTTAATCTCAAATATTTCCCTGCCTAGAGACTTGTAAATGAGCGCACTAGATTTATATCCTTAAAGTGAACACATACCACTCACCAAATGGAAACTTTGCCTTTGAAACTGGGTTCTGAGGAACATGGCTTGTCTGAAATATAGCAGATCCTCACATTCTGTGTGTTTAGTCCCTTGTGGCTATATAGAACCATGGTCCCCACACACACACCAAAGGGCTACACTCTTTACTCTTTGGAGACCTGGCAGACATGTATGTAAAATTATTAGCTATAACCAGAAAGGGCAATGTGGTACCAGAAATTCTGTGGTACTGAGGATTGAAGGAAGGTAGAGCTCAGCCTTGTGGCTTTTCCTTGCTGACTTGGTTGGAAGAAGACTTAACATTTATTGAGTGGGAACTTAGTAAACCTAATCTCACTTAATTTTACCCATAACCCAGTGGGGTAGGCCTGATTCATTTTTAATATTGACAACAAAACCATAAGGTAGGTATTATTCATTTCCATTTTACAGCTGAGGCCAAGGTGAAGAGTGGCAAAGCTAGGTTTGGAGTATAAGTCTAACAGGCTCAAAACATGCTCTATCTACCATCAGATTGTGTCAGCTAGATAGAAAAGGGCTGACAAGGTTTACTCAAAGATCAGAGATTAATTCCAGAGAATTCAGCTAAGGTAAGAAAGAATAAACAGTTATCCCTGGAATCCTATAGATAGGAGGTAACAGGAGTTCAGGCAAGAAAATTAGAGAAGGATTGAGCCCAAGTGAACAATGTAGTAAGAATCCAGACAAAGGTTTTGGAATTCAAATAAAAGCTAAGGTCCCAGGAGTAAGGAAGATACCTGGTTCTGAGCCAGCCTGTTCTCTTGCTTCAACGTATTCCTATTCCCCAGCTGAGACATAACCCCTAGAAATTTGGCTGAGACATTTTACAGTGGTGATCAGGACTCCAGCAGTAAACAGACCCTACACCCATAGGGTTTAACTGAATAGACGTGAATTAAGGGTATATTTAAAGGCTATGGGCAGTATTAAGGGAAACAACAATCAACTAACTCAAAGCTGTTACCACCTAGGCCTGAAGAGGGGAAATGGAAGGGTAATATGTACTGGAACCCAGTGAGACCCGGAGCCATGGAATAGGTGTTGCCCAACAGGAGCTAAGACTATAGAGAAATGTGACCATTGCCCAAAATTTAACCTGGAGGGAGGTCATGGGGGAAATAAATAACCTGTGCCCTTTCTCTTCCTACTCTGAACTCTCCAGCCTTAATCTCCCAGTGGCCAAATACAACTGGGAGACAGAAGGAAAGGACGCCTAGGTGGTATAGTCCATTGGGGCCAGAATCCCAGTGCACAGATCTGGGGAGTATAGAATACAAAAGTAACTATGCAGTTGGTG
The DNA here is from genome assembly GCA_963574575.1 of Galagoides demidoff. NCBI lineage: Eukaryota > Metazoa > Chordata > Mammalia > Primates > Galagidae > Galagoides > Galagoides demidoff. Next base: position 3,862 of record CAUYQV010113863.1, on the reverse strand, counting down.
ATAAAAAGTTGTGAATGCTGGTAATCTGCTTCAGTTTCCCCAGTGCAACTAAAAATCATCACTTGAGTCTGCGGAGGCATAGACTGCAGCAACGTTATACTGGCCACTCCTCTAGACTGAGAATTTCATGAATTCAATAGTCTAGATTCACACCTTTTTTTTTTCTTTTTGAGACAGAGCCTCAAGCTATCCCCCTGGGTAGAGTGCCATGGCATCACAGCTCACAGCAACCTCCAACTCCTGGGCTCAAGTGAGTCTCCTGCCTCAGACTCCCAAGTAGCTGGGACCACAGGCGCCCACCACAATGCCCGGCTATTTTTTGGTTGCAGCCATCATTGTTGTTTTGGTGGGCCCGGGCTGGATTTGAACCCGCCACCTTAGGTGTATGTGGCTGGTGCCTTAGCCAGTTGAGCCACAGGCTCTGAGCCTAGATTCACACTTTTATATTAACAGTCTGTCTAGCTCCTACAACTATAAAAACAGTGAAAATGAAACAGAATTCTATGAAACCTTTTCTCTATAAGAATTTGACAAAAGGTCATTTCCCCTAATAATTTGTAAAGTTCACTTTTGAACATAGGGCATGTTTCCCTCAAATCATTAAATAAATATACTTGGCTTTTGCAAGTATGTTTGTGGGTCATGGGAATCTACCTTTTACTGACTCATCCAGATGGTCTTTCAGGTCATCTCTTAATCCCATGTCCAACACACAACCAGCTTTTACTATATCAAAAATATATATTCCTTGACTCAGCACCCATAGCTCAGTGGTTAAGGCACTGACCACATACAACAAGGCTGGCAAGTTCAAATCTGGCATGAGCCAGCTAAACAACAATGACAGCTGCACCAAAAAAATAACTGGGCATTGTGGTGGGCACCTATAGTCCCAGCTACCCAGGAGGCTCAGGCGAGAGAATCGCTCAAGCCCAAGAGTTAGAGGTTGCTGTGAGTTGTGATGCTACAGCACTCTACCGAGGACAAAATAGTGAGACTCCCTCCAAAAAAGTAGAGTCTGTTTAACAAGGAAGCCCAGTTCTAGAAAATTATTGAATTCACATGAATTGCGTGAGAATGCTTGCTAATTCCTCAATAAAATATGCATGATACAATGGTACATTTCAAAACTATTAAGAAAAGAGTATAATTGTGATGGATGTGTTAATCAGTTCAGTGTAAGCATTTCACATTGTGTATCAAATCAGTACACTGAACCCCACAAATGCATCCATGTACACAGTTATGATTTAATAAAAACAGAAAACGAAAAATAGAAAAAGATACACTTCCCTAACTGAAGCAATAGCCAGACACATGATCATGACAAAATGAGATTGAAAATGTGATTCTTGTAGAACTCGCTTGTTTTTGGCCAAGCAGCTTTCAAGAGAGGAGATGCTGTGGGAACTACTTCTGATGGGTTCATCAAAATCCAGCATTATTTCTCATGCAGAGCTCCCAATAAAGAAAGTCATGCTAGGCTGCCCAGGTTCTGTCTGGTCTGAGGAATCTCAAGGCATGGCATGATTCCGTTAGTAGAAATTCAGCTGCCAGACAGCTAAGCCCCAATTTAGTACATCTTTGCACCCAGGGAAGGTGAAATTGTGTTATTCCTATCTGTTGTGTTATTCCCATCTGTTCATTTTTGATCCCTTTGTTGTTGGTTTTTGAGACTGCGTCTCACTATGTCACCCTTGGTAGAGTGCCATGGCATAACAGCTCACAGCAATCTCAAACTCTTGGGCTTAAGCGATTCTCTTACCTCAGCCTCCCAAGTAGCTGGGACTACAGGTGCCTGCCACAACACCCGGCTATTTTTTATTACAGTTGTCATTGTTTTAGGAGGTCCAGGCTGGGTTCAAACCTGCCAACTTCAGTGTATGTGGCTGGTGCCGTAACCACTGTGCTACAAGCATGGAGCCTCTTGATCTCTTTGGTTTCAGCTTAGACCCTATTAAAATATTAATCCTTTAGGGAGGGGTAACATTGAGCTGTAATTAGATATATATGCTTGAGTATAAGGGAAAGACATGAGAACATATGTGATAGGGCTACGGGTGCGGACAAGGAGCCAGAGTTTAGCAACATACTTGGCTTTTTTCATGGTGCAACCTTTTGGAGTAGCTGACAGTTCTGTAGCTGACTTGATCCCTTCTTTTCTCTTTGAACAGGGCCACCCTGGACATCCAGGTCCCAGAGGACCACCTGGCCTAGATGGCTGTAATGGAACTCAAGGAGATGTTGGATTTCCAGGTCCTGATGGCTATCCTGGGATTCTTGGACCACCCGTATGTTGCCAAATCTTTGCACTTTATTTAAATGGCTTTGCTTACCTCCAAGTCTGCCCTTTTTCTTCTTCTCTAGAAACCTCATTAAGCTTCTGTGGCAGTCACTGTGGCCCATTGTCTAATGCAGAGTCTATGCTGACAGCACCGTAACAGTAAGAGCCTGAAAAAGAATACCAGTTGCAGAGGAGTGTACACATGCTATACTACTTAGTGTTGCTTTTTTTAAACTCTGCTTTTTCGAGTTGGCAAGACTGTTAAAAGGCTGTAGTAAATTTCAGGGCAAAATACACACTTGTGCTATTTGACATGTTCCGACATCAGATGGTACTGGGAAATGCTTGGAAGACTTACATGGGATCATGGAAGCACTGACAGAACCCAAAGGGCTTGACAAGCTTGGTCTATACCAGTGGTTCTTAACCCGGGGATGATTTTGCTTCTCAGAAGACACTTGGCAGTTATTATTGATATATATATTTTTTGAGACAGAGTCTCACTATGTCTTCCTCTGCAGAGTGCTGTGGTATCACAGCTCACAGCAACCTCAAACTCTTGGGCTTAAGCGATTCTCTTGCCTAAGCTGTCCAGGTAGCTGGGACTACAGGCACCCATGACAACACTCAGATATTTTTTGGTTGTAGCTGTGATTGTTTTATGGCAGGCCTGGGCTGGATTCAAACCCATCAACTTTGGTGTGTGTGGCTGGCACCCTAGCCACTGAGCTACAGGCACTGAGCCAATTATTGATATTTTTGAGTGTCACAACTGGTGATATGCTACTGGCACAGGACAGTGCCACACCCCCCCCAACATCAAGGAGTTATTTGACCCAAAGTGTCAGTAGTGCTAAGGTTGAAAAGCCCTACTCTGCACTGAGAATTCTCCACACACACACATTATAATCTTTGGTTATGGGATTGGTAAGGTGTTTATTGGATCATAACATCATCCCTTTTATTTAATTCCATTTATGTAGATAGGGGTCATATGTTTAGATCAAAAGACTGTCGAGTAAATTACCTGCACTTGCAAGCTGGATTTTAGAAGTGACTGGAAAAGAGAAAAATAACACATTTTTTTTAATTGTTGGGGATTCATTGAGGGTATAAGAAATCAGGTTATACTGATTGCATTTGTTAGGTAAAGTCCCTCTTACAATTGTGTCTTGGCACACACCAGGACCCCACCCCCTCCCTCCTCCCCTCTCTCTGCTCTTCCTTTCCCCTACCCCTCCCTCCTTCTTTCTCTACTCTCTCCTTCCCCCACCCCCACTGTGTCGTTAATTGTCATTAATTGTCCTCATATCAAAATTGACTACATAGGATTCATGCTTCTCCATTCTTGTGATGCTTTACTAAGAATACTGTGTTCCACTTCCATCCAGGTTAATACAAAAGATGTAAAGTCTCCAGAAACTTAATTTTAAAATCTCCTGATTTTATAATTTTAATAATTCCTTAAATATCACTTTAAAATATATTCTATAGTTATACCTACAGTATAGTTAATCAATCTCTTATTATTAGAGATTTATCTTTTTGATTTCTTCAGAATTATAAACCTTGAAATTA
>CAUYQV010113861.1:0-34290 GCA_963574575.1 Galagoides demidoff | reverse complement strand
GTTTTGATATAATGACTAAGCAAATGACATGAAATTTATGTTAACCAGCTTGATGAAAGTATTTCAAATTGTATATGAAAACAGCACAATGTACCCCATGTTTGCATTAATGTATACAGCTATCAATTAATTAAAAAAAAGGGGGGGGGAAGATGTAATTGTGAAGTGAGGGATATTTTTCTCCGGGAGGATGTGACCTGTAAAAGAGACATGATCAAATTTTTCTCCGGGAGGATGTGACCCAGTAAAGAGACATGATCAAATTTTTCTTTAAGCTGAATGACAGACTACAGCTCTGTTCATTCCATTTGAAAATTGGAAGGTAACATATTCATGCTGACTGAAAATGGGGTCACAAAATGCACTAAAATATTGATTATTTTCTCAGGAATCTTGAAATCTGTATTCAAACTCTTGTATCAAATTGAAAAGAAAGCTGCATATTTTTCACTGTTCACAGGATTATGTTTACATGCCTAAAATAAGTCGAAATGTATAAAATTGTTCACCTTAATTTGAGATTGCCATAATTTTAGTTTCATTTGGAACATTGTTATGGTTTGAAACATTATATTGATGAATTGGTTTTCACCTTGAAGACACATGATTAACTCGTTTAAAGGATCAGTTAAATCTACTAAAAATGCTGTATCTGTAAACTCCATCATTAACTATCCCTGATATGTTGACAATGGACAAAGATCACCACTTTAACATATTTTTACGTGCTTCATATAAATCTCGTGATTTAATTGTGTCTTAAAGAGGATTAAAGAAGCCATTTCTTCAGTGACATTATATTCATCATCAATATTTCTAATAAAAATGGCAAGTTGAGCCGTATTTGTAGCATCAGTGCTGTCATCCATCACCAAAACACAAACTTTAAAATTAGTGCTTTTACTCTGCAAACTTTCGATAGATTTTCCAATTTCTTCAATTCATTTGGCTATAGTCTGCTGAGACAAACTGATTTTAGAAATATCCTCCCCTTTTTTCAGTACAAATTATATCTGCCATGCTTTCCATATACAAGAATCAGTATATGCTTTTTTTTGTTGTTATTAAATACGCTACTACATAACTGGCTTTTACAATGGAATGAGTCTGAGTTGTAACTTTTTAAAAACATTTTTGTTGAGAAGACAGACTTTTTTCAGTTCCATTATTTTGTCCTTATTACAGAATCCTTCATACACATTGAATTTGGCAGCGTGTTTCTGCTGTAGTGCCTTTTAAAATTACAGTCTTTGAAAACTTGCACAAATTCCCTACAAATTAAGTAGATTGACTTACTATTTGCCTCATCAAAAAAATAGTCCTCTATTTACTTTTACTTCCTTCATCTGTAATTTTTCTTTTTTGGGTTCTGTTTTCTTTTGAGACATTATAGAAGCCATGCTGGGATTAAAACAATAATAATAGATAAGAGACTATATTTACTTTCAGTATGAAAATTCATTGACAGGAAAATGGAAAGCTAGCTTTGCATCCTTCCACATCCCAACTGCTGATGCAGTGAGAGGCAGAGGGCTGGTTGTACAGCACGGCAGGTGACGTGGGAGACCACGGTATTGATATATCTTAATAATCAAATATGAATGCTTACTGATGTTGCAATGGTAGATTAAAATATTATTGATAATAGCTGCTTCTCTGAATCATCACAAGCACATGCATTGTGTGATGGTGTCAACCTGACTGCCTGTGCTCGGAAGATAACACACTGGAAGCCACACACCACCATAAAACTAAAGCCACGGACCTGTACAAATAGTGAGAGCACACATAACATTTATTTTATGGGCCATTTTTGACACCACATTGTTGTTTACAAAGCTCATGCCTGACAACTGCACAAGTGAGTTCCACCAAAAAATCACACACAAAAAAACTTCATAATATTTTAAATAAGTTTATAATTTTCTGTTGGGCTATGTTCATAGCCTTCCTGGGCTATATATGGCCCTGGGGCCATGGGTTTGACACTCTTGCTCCAGAGAGACCCTTGTCTTTTCTGCCATGTGAGAACACGGTGAAAAGGTGGCACTTAATGACCAGGAAACAAGTCCTCACTGACTCTGAATCTAGCAGTGCCTTGATCTTGGACTGTCCAACCTCCAGAACTGTATTTCCAATGAGGTCCCAGGTGATGCTGATCCTGCTGGTTTAGGGAACACATTTTGAGAATTACTGGTTGAAATAATTTAATGCTGACAAATACTTCCAAGCAATATACTATTATTATCACCATTTTACACCCAAGGGAAGTGAGATATAGACAGATTGAGTAGGTTGGCAATACACTCCCTCTACACACAGGCCAGAAAAAGGGGTAAGGGTAGATTTGAACCTAGGTAGTCTTGTTAGACTGTGCTGGTCCAGCTTGCACAGCACCTGCTCACGCCCACAATGAGCTCTGCCAGGCTCAGGCAAACTGGCGCCTGGTGCTCCTTGGCTGTGGCCGACACACACAGCCTGTCCTGCCTCTGGGGATGCAGAGCCTGAGGGGGAAAAATGGATTGTCTCCCCACAGCTTCTTTCTTTCCATCCGGAGGAGACACTTGCTGCCTTGTCCATCAGCTTCTCTCCTTGATAGGATGAAGACCAAAGGGCTAAGGGCAGAACCAAGTATGAACCACTTACAGCCAGGATTGCTCCCCAGTCAAAAGGGATGGTGAGGAGCCCCTATAGACATCACACTGACCTGGGTCCATTGGGCTCATTGTCGTACAATTAAACTTGCAAATTTTGACCCTCGTGGGTTCTTGGGAAGGTTCCAGGGAGGACCGATGTGTATTAAGAGGTTTTGTTAGATAATCACAATTTGTCAGTTACCACAAAGGTGAGGGCAGGTGGGAAGGCTGGAAAACTAGGCAGCTTAGTTAGCTTATAAAAGTCGGTGTGTGGGGCAGCACCATAGCGCAGTGGGTGGGGCGCCGGCCATGTACAGCAAGGCCGGCAGGTTCAAACCTGGCCTGGGCCTGCTAAACAACAATGGCAACTGCAACAACAACAACCAAATGGCGGGGCCTTGTGGCAGGCGCCTGTAGTCCTGAGACAAGAGAATCGCTTAAGCCCAAGAGTTTAAGGTTGCTGTGAGCCACTTCACTCTACTGACGGTGACATAGTAAGACTCTATCTCAATTTAAAAAAAAAAGAAAGAAAGAAAGGAAGGAAGGAAGGAAAAAAAAAAGTCAGTGTGGCTATTCCAGAGGCTGAGGCAAGAGAATCGCCTGAGCCCAGGAGTTGGAGGTTGCCGTGAGCTGTGACACCACGCACTCTACTGAGGGTGATAAAAAAAGTCGGCGTGTGCTCATACTTCTGGATCTCTTCTCTACCCACAGAGAGGGACTGGTCTCACTCTTTGTGATACATTTCCTTGCCATTTGTGTGCTTTTGCTCTGCAACAAATGCAAGTTGATTGTAATTACTTTGTATTTGTAATCAGTCCATCATCATCCACTAGACACCAGCACTCATTCTTGGCACTTCAAGCCAAGAACCAGTGAACTTCCTCCTCCACAGGAACTAGCAGTCTGACCCTCGTGTCTGGACTTTCAACCTCATACCATAGAGTGTCATAATTATTGTTCCACCAGAGAAATCTTGTCCACCTAAGATAGCACCCTGAAAGACTTCTTGCCATCTAATGAAGTTTAAAGATGCTGTCCTCGAAAGGCAGGAAATATTTGAGAGCTCATGAAATGTTGTATATTAGCAAGATCTTGGTTAAAAAATATAACAAAAAGCAGTTATTGTGATAATTGTCTCTCAAGCAAGTAGGTTAGATATTGAGAGTTAGATGTTAACATAATGGGTGGATAAAACTTAGAAAACCTTCAAATCTTTCTGGAATTTCAAGGTTGAACCTCTAATGTGGATTATTGTTTGAACTAAATTTAAATTCTTTTAAAATCTATTCACAGTTTTCTGTACTTGCTTCCTGCTGGGCTGAGCAGGTCAAAACGTGTTATATAAACACAACAGAAAACCTTTCCAAGTTAAATTTCATTACTCTGGAGTTTACAATTTAAGGCATAACGGGCAGATAGAACTCCTCTTGGATCTAACAATGACTATGGTTATTAATGGAAACAGCATACTGTACGTGGCTGTCATCTTATGGGGGCCTTAGAGATAAAGATAATTCATAGTTCAGCCAGCTCAGGAAATGAAGAGGAAAAAAGAAAAACAAATCAGAATATCTAAAGTTAGATGGGTCTTCAGTAAAATCCCTGCTAGTCTGCTTCCCCCAAAAGCTTGTCAAAGAGCTGGGCAATCTGTGAAGAGATCCATAAGGTGTAATCATGGATTACAGACGTCCCTTTTAGTGAATGGAGGAAGTTCGCTGGTTCTTGGCTTGCAGTGCCAAGAATGAGTGCTGGTGTCTAGCCGATGATGATGGACTGATTACAAATACAAAGTAATTATAATCAATTTAGTCTGTAATCAGCTGCTGATGACAAAACAATGGGAATGATCATCACCAGTGTATCACTCTGTGTTTTTTTTCCTATTTCTAAATATTGGGGAAATTTTCCTAATTGTGCAGTTCAGAATCTGGTAAGTAGAGGTCAGGAAATTAACTTTCAGGTCCAATCTTGACCAGGGCTCATCAATCTTGAACCAATGACACATTTTTGGATGGATGATTCTTTGTTGTGGGGACCTGTCCCATGCATTGTAGGATGTTTGGCAATATTCCTGACCTCAGCCCATTAGATAAAAGTGACAGCTGCCCACAAGGCCCATTCTTAACAATGTAAAATGGACATTGCAAATATTCCCTGGTGAGGGTTGGGGAGGGCAAAAGCATCCTCAATTGTAAGGCCATTGATTCAGATCTATTTATCCTTTTTCTCTCTCTTAAGTAATTGCTACTCAGAACAAGGACATGCTTTACAGACCTTGGTAATAATTACTAAGTAGATGAAAAAAACCTTCAAATCATAAGAGATACTTTCACTTACCTGTTGGCACCAGTCCTCAGATTTGGAAGGATTGTCTGATTCTACACTCCATATACCTCAGATTAGGCCATGAGATAATATATTTGATCCAGTTTCAAGAGGGAATGGGTAGAGAATAAGGGCTCGAGACTGTTTGAAAACTACGAGAAAGATGGTTGTTCTTAGTACCACATAGGAAAACAATATTATAATTAGATACCTGGGTAGCTACCCAGTAGCCATTCACTAAACATTCACTGCATGTTCGTTGACACTAACGCAATCAATTTGCTACTTCCTGTTTTACCAGGAGTAAATTGAGGGCAGTTTGTTTGTACAGGACAAGCTTAGTAAACAATCAAACAAACTGAGGCAAAGGAATGAGAGGAAAAAAAAGATGGTAATGAGAGATTTCAGGCACATACCAGAGCTTCCAAATGGTGCACACAGCTTACTAGAGATGATTTCTGTCCAGTAGAGGAATGTAAGTCAGAATAAAGGGCAAATATACTCAATTTGTGGACATTTTATTAATTGACAGGAGAGGCATATTTGTGTGTATAATGATGTATGTCTATTGTACAATATTTTATTTTTGAGACGGAGTTTTTCTTTGTCACTCTTGGTACAGTGCCATGTCTTCATAGCTCACAGCAACTTCAAACTCTTGGGCTCAAGTGATTCTCTTGCCTCACCCTCCTAAGTAGCTGGGACTACAGGCACCCGCCACAACGCCTGGCTACTTTTGGGGACAAGGTCTCACTCTGGCTCAGGCTGGTCCCGAACCTATGAGCTCAGGCAATCCACCCACCTCAGCCTCCCAGATCACAGGTGTGAGCCACTACGCCTGGCCTTGTTCAATATTTTAAATGAATCAAACTTCAATCAGTGTTTAGGAAGAAATAAGTAACATGTTCTTACGAGTCTTTAATAAAAATATTACTGTCCAGTTACTTTTGCTAGGTGTGATGTTAGATGCTGGGACAAGAAGGCTTGTAGCGAACTCAGCTGCTGTAGCCAGGGAGAACTGCAGTGGTTTCATTCACTCCATTCCCAGAACTGCAATTTTAGGTTCATATGTGGCAAAACAATGTTAAAACAAGTTCCTTCTGGTACTTCAGGTATATGATACCACAGACATGTTAAAGGATTCCATTATACCTGGGCTTCCAGCGTAATTGGTTTAGTTTTGCAGTTACTGCTTAAATGGGCGGGAAACTTAACCTGGGCACAGAGCTCCACAATGAGAATAATTCTACAAAATTTTAATATAGGGCAATGATGTGAAGTGGGAAAGAATAGGTTTGTTTTTTTTTCCTTAATTCAGAATAATAGGCCAGGTCCAGTGGCTCACACTTGTAATCCTAGCATCCTGGTAGGCCGAGGTGGGTGGATTGCTTGAGCTCAGGAGTTTGAGACCAGCCTGAGCAAAAGTGAGACTCTGTCTCTGCTAAAAATAGAAAAAGTAGCTGGGCATTGTGATGGGCACCTGCAGTTCCAGCTACTCAGGAGGCTGAGCCGAGAGGATCTCTTGAGCCGAAGAGTTTGAGGTTGCTGAAGCTATGATGATGCCGTGGTAATGGAGCATGGGTGACACAGTGAAACTCTCTCTCTCAAAAAAAAAAAAAAAAAATTCAGAATAACAATACCTCTAACATTTACTAACTGTGAACTTCTCGGAACCTCAGTATCATTACATAAAATAATTGTCATCATCATCATCATCACCATCACCCCTGTCTTGGGATCTCACTTCTAGACCTGAATAAAGTTAAATGTGGGACAGTGCTTTGCATGCTATTAGGAACTCTGTAAACTCTACCTCATAGTAACAATATAATGGTAATGTACAGGTCATTTTTCCTTCCATTGTAAAAGCACTTATACATTAAACATAATAAATGTACTCATACTATAATTTTGATGATGAAGCCTCACGACCCTGAGAAACCCGAGTCGGTTTCTCTCTACTTTTAGCATTTTAATGTGAAAGTGGCTACATGAGAAACACATACATTCTTCAAGACCATCACTGTCGGGAATTAATCTCACCAGCCTCCCACCCAACACCTCTCTCTGGCAACCTTTTGCTTTGGAACCAAGAAACCGAGGTCCTGAAGGTGAGAAATTTGGTCCTAAGGGCAGAAGAGTTTTCCTTTGAGAAAACAGTTAGGTCAATTTTTTCTGAAGCCTACGTAAGTATCTCTTTATATGTGAGGGCAGAAGCAGTGTGTGCACCCATGGCCCTCAGGAATCTCCTTGCCTTGTGGTGGAATCACCCCAAAGGAGATAAGTGTCTCCAGGGCCACCTGAGAGCAGCTTTTGGCCACCAGCAGAGGAAAGATGTGCTTAAAAGCAGAAGCCTGGAATTGGAACAAAGTTACATCTACATTCTATTTGAGGCATTTTCCTCCATTTAGTATATATTTAAGTTGATACCACTATATTCTTAGCTATTCCCTGCATGTGTGTGGGATTTTAAACTCATTATTTTCTTCTGGCAGAACAATCCTAGAAATTTCTTGTGATAGGTAGGTTTTTAAAATCCTAAGATTGCAAGAATGGGCCCAGCAGTCAAATAATCATACAGTGTCTTTAAACAAAATTATTACAAAATAAACAGATCTTTACATCAAAGCGGTAGAAAAGATTAAACGTTAAATGAAATAACTGTGCAGTAAGAGAGAGTTTCAGAAACCCTAAATTGTACTTAGCTTTCATGAAGATCAGAATGATCACTGTTAAAGTTCAGAACTGTTTTGGCAACATTATATAATTTCAACTCACAACTACTAAAATGCCCTTTGCATCTTTTGAGTGAAGCAGGATTGTCCTGTGCCATCTTGAACAATTCTGAAGTAACTTTCCAGAAATTCTCAGTGAAATAAGATATCTAGGCTCTTATCTTAGCTCCGAGGCAGCAACAGCCAAAACAAAATCACTAGGGGTTTGAAAGAATCTGCTTGGACCTTCTCAGGACTTCAAAAGACACTGCAGATAGCAAATACACTAATGCATGCTAATGGGTCTGACCTTCACTGATTAAATCCAGCCACAGCTATCAGTCCCTGCAGCTATTGCAGGGAGGCTTTTAAAGAGAGAGTAACTTTTCTTTCCCCTCCACACTGAGCTTCCATAAGCCAGTTCTTTTTCTTCTTCTTCTTCTTCTTCTTCTTTTTTTTTTTTTTTAAATTAAATCATAGTTGTGTACATTAAGGCATTTATGAGGTACAATGAGCTGGGTTTTTATACAATTTGAAATACTTACAACAAGCTGGTTAACATAGCCTTCACCGCACTTTCTTAATTATTGTTTTAAGACATTTATACTCTACACTTAGTAGATTTGACATGTACCCTTGTAAAATGCACCATAGGTACGTGTGTGGTTCTGAGTAAATTCCCTGGTGTGCCTTTAGGGTATGGTCTCCCTAAGCTGACTATTCTCCACAATTCAGGAAGTCAAGGAGACTAAGCAAGAGGGTGTGAATTTCTGAGTGCTGTGCCTCCACTCCCTCCACACCCATCTCATTGTTGGTTCACTAACCCCTTCACAACTTGCATCTTTCCTGACTGTAGGTTGCAAACTGGCTGCCTGCGGGTCAGGTAGGATTCTTTTTGGCCCACATAGTGTTGGCTCTGATATATGTATTTTAAAACTTGAGTTAGTTGCTAAGGTTTGATACTTACACATATGTCTATGTCTGCATTCTGGTTTTCCTTGAAAACTCAGAAGATTTGGATATAGTGGGCCAACATCTACTTGGTGCTGAGTCATGGCTGGCCTCCTGAGATAGAGCATCTGGCCTAGCCAACTCCAGGTTGCCTGGCGCCCGGGGCATGTGTGTGAGTTTCCATCCCTGACCTCCTCCCAGCAAGGACCCCTCCCTTCTGAAAGCTCTTTCCCTGGCTCCTCTGATGTAGCCGTCTTCTCTCTCCAGTTGCCTCTCTGTTCTTTTTCTGTATCCTCCTTCAATTTCGTCCCTTTCTCCTGTCCTTTAAAGGCAGGTGTCCCCTACAGGAGAAATCTATTCTTGGTTGTCTCTTCTCTCTCCCTCCACTATGTTTCTATATATCTATCTCCACTTTCCACATATCTCTGTGATTTAAATTAGCAATGCTTTAGCAATGACATTTCTATGTATTTATCAATTCAATGGAATTGACTGATGAAATTCACTGAGCATAAATGTAAAGATGAAAAGAAGACATCCTTACTTTCCTTAAGGAGCTCAGTGGGACAGAGTGCAATTGTCAAATACAGTGCAGTTTGACAAATGATCTCAATAGTGGTGTAACATGGTATTCTCCACACTGGGGGAAGATTTGGAGCTGCATTTTGAAGACTGAATAGAAATTCACCATGGAAATAATGATAAATCTTATGGGTTCTTGTTTCTCCTGTATTTCAGGAGCATTTCCAACTGCTTGGCATGCAACTCTACTTGGATATTCACTAGTGATTAAATTTAACACATCCAAATATGATTTCCTGCCCCCCATCACTGTCCACAGATACATATTCTGCCTTCAAATGTTGGTTCTTTCTTTTACTTCCTTGTACCATTTCTTGGCCCAGTAATGTAGCCTTAGAAAGGTCCTTGACTCTTCTTTCTGATATGTGACCAGTGAATTCTGAGAATCTCCCTTTAAATGTCTATTAAATTCACATCCTCCTGAGCTTAGGTCATCAGTATACTCTGTCCCCAGGACAACTCCAGTAAGTGGTCTTGTAAGTGCTGAACCCCTGCTTGGGATCTCCCCTTCCTGAGGCCCTGCTGTCCAGCCTGCCTGGAGTTGGCTCTGAAGACGCTAGCCCTCTGCTCTCAAGTCTTTATATGTGTTCACTTACTTAATCCTCATAACACCCCAAGTGTGTGGAATCATTGTTATCCTTCCACTAACTGGCCCAAGTCTCTGTGTCTAGTAGGTAACTGAGCTGAGATCCAAGCGCAGAGTGCTAAGTAGATGGGTGAGCTCCAGGGTCACCCACCTACTCAGCAGCCAGTGATGCTGGACCATGTTCTTGCTCAAAGTCCATCTCCACTCCCCTTTGTCTCTGGAATACTGTCTCAGTTTCTTAGAGACTTGAAGGCTCTAGACAACTTGACCCTCAACCAGTTTTTTCATTTACACCTCAGTTCCTGTTTTTTTGTTTGTTTTTAGTTTTTGGCCAGGGCTGGGTTTGAACCCACCACCTCCAGCATATGAGGCCAGCGCCCTACTGCTTTGAGCCACAGGCGCCGCCCCCTGTTTTGTTTTGTTTTTTCATAGAGTTTGTCCTGAGGACTTGGAGTTAATACCTTGGACACACTTGTGTCTAGTGCTTAGAAAGAACATGTGGACTCTGATTCTCATATGCAATCACTTGCCAAGTTTTCTTCTAAATGTCCTTTGAATCCATACCTTTCCTTTCAGTTTGGTGGCTCTTGGTACTATCTATCTCTGGTCACCCTCCCCAGTGGTCAGCTTTGGTTAAAATTTAACTTCCACTCCCTCGCATGGGAGTCTTCCTCTTGCCTCTGACTTTGGGGCTGCTGTCCCCCTCCTGGAGTGTCCTCTCTGCCCATTTTGGCTAATGCAAATGCCATCATTCTTAAATGGCAGGGATCTTGTCCCCTTTTCCAGTTCTGTTTCTGAGCTCTAACCTTACACTTGGCAGGAAAATCTCTCCATCCTCTGTTTCTAGGCCAGTTTGTTGAAGCCTCAGAAGTAGTCTTACCTCATGGTGGATTTTGGTGGAATAGTACATGTGCTCTTAATTGATTTCCTTCCTAGATAATAAACTCCTTGAAGGCTGAGAGCACCACTTTACTTTTTCATGTTTTTTCTTTCCTGAGGCTAAGATTACTGATTTGTATTTGGTCTAAAATTAATAAATATTTACTGAATAATATTTTGATAATATGAAAAAAGGTTATGTGGGCTCTGACATAATCTGGATCATTCATTTTTGATACACTCAATGTAAAAGCTGAGAGGAAAACTTAGGTATAGTAGAATTAGTGTATAAAAGGATAAAAAGTCTATATCACATCAAACATTTATATTCTTAAGTATGGTATTAGAACACTTTAGGATCGAAATGTTTCCTCAGGTAAGTTATCTGCAAATACAATGAGAATCAGTGTCATAATGTGTAGCAACCTAAAATATGCTCTTTAGTTCAACTTTATAAGATTAGATACAAAAATCTGTTTTCACACTGCAGCTTAATTTAAAAACTGTATAACAGAGGATACAAATTCTGTGTTTGGTCAGAATTAGGTTAGAGGAAGTAACTTTTGGGCATAAATCTGAGTTGTCTTAAGTCCTCTGTGAAAGGTGAGAGAAACACAGAGGGGTATCTATATAAAGTGGGGTGTCAGGTTGGATAACCTGGGAGTTTAGGGGCAGGGAAGCCACTCAGGTCCCCAGGCTGGCACCTGAGAAGGCTGAGTAGTGAAAACAAAGAAAGGTGGAAGGCCTCAGCCAGGACTGAGGGACTTGCCAGGAGAGGACATGGGAATGGAGGTGCAGATAGGGGAGGGGAGTTGGGGGGCCTCTAGTGTGGGCTTTGAAGATGAAGGGTCTGATCTTGGAAGTGGTTCTGGGGCAATGAGTTCACTGAAGGTCTATCTAAGTGACTCCAGGATATCTTTGACCATCAAAGAAGAGTGGACAGGGAGGGACAATTTGTTTACTTTTCCACTTGAATCTGAGGACTTAGATCTGCAGTGATAGAAGTTGAAAGGGAGCAGGTGGCAGCCAGCCCTCTCTGTGATGGGGAGCAGAATGCCCAGCCCTTCTAAGATCATTCTTCCATTTGTAAAATTGGAGTACATTTTATAGCAAGTTTGTGTGTGTGTGTGTTGGGGGCAGGGGTCTTTCCTGGTTGGCAGCCTGTGACAGTGGCAATCTCAGCAGCCTAAGAGGACCATAGCATTGAAAGTCATTCTCAACCTGTGGGTTCCTAGGGATCTGAATTCTAGAGCCTACAACATGAAACTGGATCAATATTCACCTGCATGTGAAGAGGAAAGCAGGAAAGCAGGAAAGCATGGGAGACAGAAGCCTTGGATTCAGATTTATCACTACCCTTTGGTAGTCGTTTCACCAAAGTTTGAGAAAGTCTTTGGTGCAAGGCCCAGCATAGAGACCAAGGCTTAAATCTGAGTATATTCTTTCTTCTCTGGGGCTTATGGTTCATTAGACTTTTCCCCCACACTCCTGTCAGGTGGCAAAAATAGATTATACCCAGAAAATAAAGAAATAAACTGAGGTACAGAAAAGTGAACAAATTTGAATAAGATCATATAGGAACTAAACATGTGGATCTTAAACTGTCAAAATTTCTGTGATTATTTTTATTTAAAAAAGGTTTAACATTTTTGAACTGATTTTGTTTATTCTTCCTAATACATCTCATAGTTGAATATTTCTGTTGCTAAATAATAACAACAATAAATTGCTTTTGGCCAATTTTTAGATCACTGGGTCTCATGTCTTGGAAGCAGAGATACAAGTAGAGAATGGGATTCTGAAGCCCAGCAAATAGAGTCCATTGGACCTAGAGCCCCACCTTTAATCTAAGCCTGCCAGTTGGGGTGAGAAGGAGAATATAGAGCTCTTGGGGGTCAAGTCACAAATAACCTTCCCCTCTTGGAAATAGCTAACAAGTCACTGCAGGTCTGGAGTCAACTGTAAGGAACTAGGGAAGTCAGAAGGATTGAGACAGGAGCTAAGAAACAGGAAATTTGGTGCCATCAAAATGACTACAATGGATCAATTCTATGTCATCCAAATTTGTTGACTTGCCAAGGTGGTTTTGGTGAGGAAAGGGGTGGTTCATTCTGGAAGTAACATAAACTGATGTTAAATAAGAAGCTCAACCATTGCTTCTTCCAAAAGCAATGTCCACATGTTCTGTGAACCCCCAAACTGAGATAGCCTACTGTTTTTTCCTGAATAGTGTTTCTACAAAATGCCTTTTGCACCACCTGCTGGCAAACAACAGTGATCCCACCTCTCATGAAGGGAAAGAAATGTATCTAAAGTGTTGGTGAGCAAGGCATAGGGCAATCAACATCAACGAAGCTACCACGGCTAACTGGCATCCAATTCCTTGTTACCACCTTGTTAACAAGTTTTAAATTGTGCCAGGTGATAACACACAGGTGGTTTCTGCCTGAGAGCATCATAAGAGTATGAGAAGATTATTCTGGATTATGCTGGCGGGAAAGGAAATATTGTTTTCTGTGATTAAGAAGATAGTCTGTCTAGTACACATACTGCTATCTAACATACAGACCTCATCTTGTTATTTTGGAAAACATTTCTAGGCTATCCTCATTTAAAAATGCTGAAGCAACATTATCTAGTCACGTGTTTGTTTGCTTATTGCCAAGAAACCATTTAGATATTTTGTGATTGCACAACACTGTGGAACCATCCAACAGTGCCATGTCCTACTTTAAGTGTCTGAAGTGGCTTTTCCGGGTGAGATTTTGGAGAACATATTTAGCTGTCTTTATTGTACTGATTTTTCCACTGGGAGGAAGTTGGCTTTCCTTTTTTTCTGTAGGGATGAAAAATCTGAGCTTATTTAGTAGGGGATCAAACAGACTGAAGACTTCGCCTAGAACTATTTCAGATTCAACCTATCTCCATCGCCGTTCTTTGGTGCCCTTTGGCTGGGCCCTGGGCCAAGCAAGGGGAAGACTGACACCCACAAGGGAGGCTCCTGGAGTTCAGTACAGGAATGTTCCTTTTCTCCCTTCTCCACATGCAGACCTGACTTTGTAGAAAGGAGGAGCAGTTTATGAGTAAATGTGATGAAACCCAAACACTTCTCTTTAAAAGAACAGCTATCTCATTCCTTATTTAGATGCAGTGCACAGCTAGAACAAATTTCTGTCTTCTCTGACTACATTTTGGTGAACTTCTTTTGATTTTGCCTCCAATCTCCCTTCCATTCTTTAGTCTTTCACCCATTTCTTCTACTCGCTTCTACTGTATTCCATGTCAACTCAATATTTGCAGGATGGTTACTGTGTAAAGGGCTGCAGTTGGGAGACACAGGGGATATGCAAATGTGAAGATGTGGTTCACACCCTCAAAGACCCCATCAAGCATTTTGAGTGAGAAGATATGCACCCAAATCCCCTTCCTATAGTCGTGTGTTGCTTAATAATGGGGACACATCCTGAGAAATGCATCCTTCGGTGATTTTGGTATTTTGTGAACATCATAGAGTGTCCTTACACACACCCAGGCCACATGGTACGTACGGTCTGTTGCTCCCAGACATGAGGCCTGCACAGCCTGCTATTGTACTGTAGGCAAGCTCGATGCAATGGTAAAGACTGTGCGTCTAGACCTAAACCTAAAAAAGGTACAGAAAAAATGCGATATAAAAGATAAAAAAAAGGTACACCCTTACAGGGCATTTTGCCTGAATGGAGCTTGCAGGTCTGGAAGCTGCTCTGGGTGAGTCAGTGGGTGAGTGGTGAGTGGATGCGAAGGCCGAGGGCCGAGGGTGTTACTGAACACTCCTGCAGACTTTATAAACACTACATTTAGGCTGCAGTGAACTTATATACAAATATTTTTCTTTAGTTAACAATGAATCCATCTTAGCTTACTATAACTTTTTTGGTTTGTAAACTTTAAAAATTTTTTAAACTCTTGACTCTTTTGTAATAACAATTTAAGAAATAAAAACATTGCATACAAAACTATTTTCTTTCTTTATATCCTTGTTCTACAAGGATATATTTTTAAAAATTATTATTTTTTTTCACTTTAAAATTTTTTGTGTGAGAAACAAAGACACAAAAACATAAATGAGCTTACGTTTATACAGGGAAAAGATCACCAATATCACTGCCTTTCACCTCCAAATTTTGTCCTACTGGAAGGTCTTTAGGGGCAATAACATGCATGGAGCCGCCGTCATCTTCTGGGATAACAATGGTTTCTTCTGGAATATCTCCTGAAGGACCTGTTTGAGGCTGTTTTACAGTTAACTTTTTTTTTTTTTTTTGAGACGGAGCCTCAAGCTATCCCCCTGGGTAGAGTGCCATGGCACCACAGCTCACAGCAACCTCCAACTCCTGGGCTCAAGCGAGTCTCCCACCTCCGCCTCCCAAGCAGCTGGGACCACAGGCGCCCGCCACAACACCCGGCCATTTTTTGGCTGCAGCCATCATTGTTGCTTGGTGGGCCCGGGCTGGGGACCCGAACCCGCCACCTTAGGTGTACATGGCTGGCGCCCTAGCCGATTGAGCCACAGGCGCCAAGCCTTTACAGTTAACTTTTAAAAATTATAAGTAGAAGGAGTATACTCTAAAATAATGGTGAAAGAAATAGCATAATATTAACAAATACATGAATCGGTTACCTAGTCAGTTATTATCATTATCAAGGATTACATACTATAGATATTGTGTGTTCCTGACCTTTTTATAAGACTGGTAATGCAGTAGGTTTGCTTACACCAGTGTCATTACAGACATATGAATAATAGCTGTACCATGACATCACTATGCCCTAGGAACGTTCCAGGTCTGCTTTAGCCTTGTGGGACCACCATGCTGTATGTGTCCCACTGTTGACAGAAACATTGTGATGTGCATGTGACTGTACAATATCCTGATCATGTGTCATAGGAAAGCTGAGAAGAAGAGATTGCTGTGGCCAAGTGACTGAGAAGGGCCAAGAGAAAGAACCTAGAGCAGAAATGTTTAAAAGGAAATCCATACATTGAATCCTTATCCTCTCTAACTGGCTTCCTTTCACTGTTTTCTAATGGAATTATATTCTGTAGACTCAAATTTAAATTCTGTCTGTTCCTGTCATTGGCTTCCATCTGAATACAGACCTGGTGTCTCAGAGGAGGGCAGAAGAGGATGGGCATTGAATAGACTCTGCTAACTTCTCTTTTGACAGGTAAAAAATATTCCAATAGCTTTTTGAAAAGAACTGGTTCATATTTTCCATCAGCAGAAGTTGGAGCTGTTAATGATAAGCATTGTTTTAAATGTCACCTCCGTCGGGAAATAAACTCTAAGCCTCCATTTGTTATTTTGAAGGGGCGTCTGGAAAACTAGTTTTGATCTAATACTGAAGTCCTCTTGAATTGCCTAAGCAGTTCCACATGGAATCAAATGCATAGAATGTATTTTAGCAGACTATTTCTTTTCTATTTTTTTTTAGCAGACTATTTCAAAGACTGAGGCATTGAATTTATATTTGGTGGCAATATCAATGTCTTCCAGGCTCTCATAACCCTTTCATTTTCCAGATAAATTCATGAAACAGATGTGACTAAATCATATTGAAGAGTTGCCAATATGAAGTGAACTAGCCATGTTCAAAGCACAAGTGGCCCTTTTCACTGGGGTTAGGTGATATCTCAAAGTGGTTTTGATTTGTATTCCTCTGATGATTAGGGATGACAAGCAATTTTTCATGTGTTTGTTGGCCATTCATCTGTCTTCTTGATAGAAGAGATTCTGTTCATGTCTCTTGCCAAGTGTCACAGGAAAAATGAGTATCATATGTACTCAATACCAATTGGAAACTAGTACATTAACAACTATGTGCCTGCACTAGAGACAAGGGGAGGAAGAGAGTTTGGCAAGCTCCCACTCAAGGGACACAATGTGAGGGGTGAATGGCACACTTTTTGGGTGACAGATTCAACTACAACTCAAAATTTACCTTACAAATGCAAACAATATAACCTAATCACATGTATCCTCATCATATTAATCTGAAATAAACCCTTCCTCCCTCTCCCCCCCAAAAGCACAAATGAACTTTAGAACTGTCAATTTGGCTCAATAGCTTTAAAGAAACAGCAGTGCTATAATAGTAAGTGAACTCATACTTAGTGCCTTGTTAAAAAGAGTCTCTAACATAAAATGTGACAGTATTTTGTAATAGGTTATACAAATCTGAACAATGCAATATGATTGAAAATCCCAATTTTTCTGACACAGAAGTTAAATGAGTATAAGGAACATATTTTCTCTAAAATATTACTATTTTATATTTCTAGTTAATTACAAATTTTTCATTCAAGTAAAATCTTAAATGTCTTTAAATGAATGAAAAAATTGAGAGAAGGCACATAAGAAAATTTTAATTTTTTTCAAAATATT
The DNA here is from genome assembly GCA_963574575.1 of Galagoides demidoff. Classification (NCBI taxonomy): domain Eukaryota; kingdom Metazoa; phylum Chordata; class Mammalia; order Primates; family Galagidae; genus Galagoides; species Galagoides demidoff. Next base: position 17,192 of record CAUYQV010113861.1, on the reverse strand, counting down.
TACATTCAGAAAAACTACTATTAAGAAATAAATATAGTCAGCCAAATGATAAGACTTAGATAGACTGAAATTGGATGATTTTAAAGAAAGTTAATATCCTTGTCCAAAAGTTGTATAATATTTTGGGATACAGTTTAGTTTAGATAAAATACCTACCCATCTGACATTTGTTTTTCCTTCTAAATGTATTTTTTTTTAATTTAACACAATTTGTTGATCTTTTCATTTCAGACATAAAATTGTCATTTAACTCTTCTCTGAAGAGGAGTTCGTCTTCCAGAAACATGTTCCTGCTTTGTTGTTCTGCAGGAAGAAAATTTTGCAAAGCTCGACACAAGAGAAAGCCAGACAGACCTTTTGCCTGTTCTACCAATGCAGCATCATCAGTTCAGAAGTGAGCACACTGGCCGTTAGAAGGTGCCACTCTTTCTGAGTAACCCATCACCACTAAGTCGGCACAGCTTTCTCCCTGGGGAATCCCCCCACCCTCTGGGGAATTCTGCCAGCAGAACACGCCCACCTTTGATTGTACTCACTGCCAGCCTCAGCCCTTTGAGGCGTCTGCCTTCAGCTCTGCCCAGGGCCTCTTGCAGTATGACTCAACTAAACAGGTATGTGCTCCCTGCTTGGCGTCCTGGGATTTGTGATCCCAGAATCCAAGGCTTTAATGATCAAATGTTTATTATTTAAGCTATCAAAAAATCGTTCAGAAACAATTTGTAGCATGTGGCCCTCTGCATAACACAGGAGCTGTGTGTATAATTTCTTTATTAGGAAGAAACAGTCATCTGCAATTATTTAAACTTAAGACAACTTGCTTCAGAACCTTAAACAATATAAACTGTGTAATCTTCAGGCAACAGTAAAAGTTAATGACGATTAATTTCACTGGTGAAGTGAGATAGCACAAATGGACATTCTGCTTGCCTTTCCAGGTCTGATCTAACACAAACCAGACATATAAACTGTACAAGGAAACATTAACATAAAAACAATAAGAAAGCTGATTATTAGTAAAGATATTTTAATAAAGGCCTCTAAAGTTTGAAAACATAAAAATAACTTTCAGGGAAGTATCAAGCCTCCATTTTCCATGTAGATTGCTTTATATAGTTTCCTGAATTGATAACTCTCAAGAAAAGCTATTGATTTAAGTCTGTTAAATGCTGATTCCCATAAATCAAGCATGTGGTAACTGTAGATAGTTAATATCATGGAGGCTTAAATGATTTGGATTGGCTATGTTGATCAAGTTACTAAATATTATTTATTGAATGGATTCATCTCTATTTCTGTTTACTTTTTCTTGTACTTTACTGACTCTGTTGTAAGAGTTTATAAGATGTTGCCAAAATACAACCCTCATATGAAAAGTAGTAACCACAAGGGAGGCTGCACTTCCCCACCCATGTTGTATAATCTGTTTTAACATCAGGGTGCTGGTTACCCAAGTGCTCTGGTGTGGTACTAATAAAACCTAAGTTACAGGATTGTTTGGTGCACAAACTCTGGCAACAGATGAGAGCACTGGCCCTGGGTGGTCACTTCCAATGGGTGCTGTGGGATGCGGGGCGGGCAGCAGACAAGGGAATGGGAACTGTGAATCTATGACTAAGATGGTGTTAACAAAATTGTTGACATTCACATCTTACTGGTAGTTTAAAATGTCACCTTCAGGAAGTTCTTTAGCTTGGAATATAGAAAATGGCAGAAGAGCATTGTTCCCACCCTTACAATAGCAAGAAGCAGAATAAGGTACAAAATCATAGCTTTGCTGGAGCCCATCAGAGAGCCAGAGAGCTGTGGTCACAAGGCCACCAACTCAACTGATTTCCAAAGAGGGACCTGACTCTCCACGGAGAGCCCTGATGGGGCCATGATCTGTGCCTTTGGCAGCATGAAAGTAGGAGACTGCTACCTTAGAAGCAGGTAAAAAGAAATCAGTGAGAATGCTAATCCCTGCAGGATAGGTATGGGCAAGCAGCCCTTTTTGGAATAGCTGGGAGCCCAGACATAAAGGGAGCTCTCACTTGAAAGTTGTTACAAGGGAGACAGACAGGCCCACAGGCTCTGGAGAGCCCCCTCAGTGGTGGGGACAGAAGGTAGAGCCTGCCCATATCCCTTTTCTCCTACCCAGCAAAAGCCATATGCTGGGGAGCAAATCTAATACTCAGGGCTGAGGCAATAACCTTGCTATTGACTGAAAATTCCTGTATTTCAAGCCTAAGTCAAGTGGGATGGCAGTAGGCGGTGGGGACTTTGGAAGGTAATTGAGTCATGTTGATGGAGCTTTTATGAATGGGATTAGTGCTCTTATAAAGAGATAAAGAGATCAGAGCTCCACCCCCACCCCCCCGGGAGGATAAAAGGACACACTGAATCTGTTGGCACCTTGATTTTGGACTTCCCAACCTCCAAAACTGTGAGAAATAAATGTCTACTTAATGTTACCAAGTAACATAAAATAATTATAAATATTCATACCAATTAAACAATGTTATTAAATAGTATAACCATCCAGTCTGTGGTACTTGGTTTGATTTTCCAGGTCTGACATAATACCAATCAATAAGTTTAAAAGGCCATAATCAGAAAAGGGAATTTTCTTTCTGTAAGGACTAGTATACACACTACAGACAGTATGTTGTATAGCAGTGCACACTAAGATGGGCAGTCGGCTTCTGGAGGGCTAAAAGCAAAACCCAATTGAGAATTGGAGTTTAGGGGAGGAATGGAAAACTCTCCTGCCCCCAGAACATGAGCAATGTTTCATGACTTCTCTGGGAGAGCAAAAAACTAAGTTTTCCCACCCCAGGTGGAGGAATAGGATACTTTTTTGAACCTAAGACCCTACTTCTAGACAGTGTAGACATTGGCTAGTAGAGGGAGAGGCAGACACTCTCTCCCTTGGCTGTCTGGACCCATCGCAGCCATGGGGAGGGAGGCAGGGACTATGAGAAACGCCACTTACCCCCACCCAGGGCCAGGGCCTGAGCCTAAGCCCTCCTGCCTTCACCTGTTCCTACACCAACTACAGGAGGCAGTGTCCATCTCCAGGGACGAAGCCTGGAGAGAGATCCAGCCTCCTCTGTGGCACAGGTTTCCAGGGGGTTGGGAGTGGAGTAGGAACCCCAACCCCTGCCTGAGGTTGCCAGCATGGCCCTGTCACACACAGATATCAGAGTCCCATAGCTGGAGGTGTTTGAAACCCCTTCACTGAAAGTGTTAAAGTAACAACAAACACAGGCCCAGCTCAACCCCTAACAGTCTGACTTCATCCCCCACACAGCCAGACAGAAGAGGAAGTATGTGTGTTCCACTTTCCCAGCCTAAATACTTCCGTCTCTACCGTGCTCCTTCTCTGTGATGTCCAGTAGGCCAAACCCAAAATTAAACAGAAACAAACCCCTCAAATGAGGAGATATACCTAAAGGTAATACAAAGGTATTAATTAATATAATTCCAAAATTATTCTCAAGAAATTGAGGTTGTTTGCATTTTCAGCTTATTTAACTCAAACACATTGGATTATAAACAAAGACTCTGTGTTTCTTGTGTTAAGTGCACTTTCTTTCTTTCTTTCTTTTTTTTTTTTTTGAGACAGATTCTCACTTTGTTACCCTGGGTAGAGTGCTGTGGTGTCATAGCTCACAGCAACCTCAAACTCCTGGGCTTAAGCAATTCTCTTGCTTTAGCCTCCCAAGTAGCTAGGAGGCTACACGTGTCTGCCATAGCATTTGGCTATTTTTAGGATGAGATCTCACTCTGGCTCAGGCCGGTCTTGAACCTGTGAGCTCAGGCAATCCTGTCTTGGCCTCCCAAGTGCTGGGATTACAGGCCCAAGTACACTTTCTCTTGTGAATGAACGTTTTCAATGACTATTTAATATAAGGAGACAAAGATGTAAAGACGTTTGAACTGTGACGAAATGGGTCACAGTTTCCTGCTCAAGCAAACCAGCATGGATCAGTTAAAGCCGCTCATGTCTCTCTGTTTTTGCTTATTTAATAACTGATACCTTTGCAAAGCCGAGCAGCTTAAAATAAAATGTAAGTAATTGATAAGTTTAGCAGGCCAACATTAGAAAAGGGCTTATTCTTGCTATCAGAGCTGGTGTACTTATGGATATAGTATAGTGACAGAACATGGTGAGATCTGATGGTGAATTTGGCAGCCAGGGTAAAAACCTAAGCTTAGTAGCCTAAGGAATTCTAATGTAGGGTGCTTATAAATTCCTTTTAAGAGATAGCCTTTTCTTGATGCCGAATTATGAAGGGATCACATTCTGAGAGGCATTATACAAGGAGCCTTGGATGATAAAACAGTATTGCTCATTCATTCAGTGAATGTTTATTGAGCCTGGTGAGGGATGTTGGAGATAAGAAGTCACCATTCCTGTTCCCTAGAAACTTTCAATCTAATCATAGAGAGAATCAGTTTGTTTTGGTTACCAACTAAACCCAGCAAAGATTCTCACTGGCATAGAAGTGCAAACCATCCCAACATAAGGCGCCTGCGGTGGAGGTGGGATTTTTCTTCAAGATTAAGCTTTGTGTTCATCCAAACATTTGGGCAAGAATTCATCTGGGACGGAAATTCCTGCTATAGTATATGGCAAAGATACTCTTCATCTAGAACTTTTCACTGTACATATCATAGGTCATTCGATGGGGTGAATTAGCTGTTGATGTTTCTGTATTAACTTAGGTGAGTAATAAGAGATTAGGGAGACAGCACTTTAGAGCATCAAGCAACTCAGAGGTTCATACTGGAGAAAGATTCTTTTAAAAAAAGAACAAAATTAAATTGACATTTTGATAAGGATGATTTTTTTTTTTTGAGACAGAGTCTCACTTTGTCACTCTCGGTACAGTGCTGTGCCATCACAGCTCACAGCAACCTCAAACTCTTGGGCTCAAGCAATTCTCTCTCTCTCTCTCTTTTTTTTTTTTGTTAAATCATAACTGAGTACATTAATGCAGTCACGCAGTACAGTGTGCTGGTTTTATACACAATTTGAAATATTTTCACCTAACTGGTTAACATAGCCTTCATGGCATTTTCTTTCTTAGTTATTGTGTTAAGACATTTATATTCTACATTTAGAAAGATTCACATGTGCCCTCAAGCAATTCTCTTGCCTCAGCCTCCCAAATAGCTGGGATTACAGGTGCCTGCCACAATGCCCGGCTATTTTTAGAGGTGGGGTCTCACTCTTGATCAGGCTGGTCTTTAACCTGTGAGCTCAGGCAATCCACCCACCTCGGCGTCTCAAAGTAAGCCACCACACCCAGTCTTGAGAATGAAATTTAAAAATCTGTATTTGGGATCTAGGCATCATGCCTATGCCTGTAATCCTAGCACTCTGGGAGGCTGAGGTAGGCAGATTGCTTAAGCTTAGGAGCTCAAGACCAGCCTGAACAAGAGCAAGACCTTGTCTCTACTAAAAATAGAAAAACTAGCTGGGCATGGTGGTGCACACTTACAGTTCCAGATATTCAGGAGGTTGAGGCAAGAGGATTGCTGAAGTCCAAGTGTTTGAGGTTGCTGTGAGCTATAACGCCATGGCATTCTACTCTAAACAGAGAGCAAAATCTTTATTTGGTAAGTATGAAATAAAACTAAGATACTATAGGATGTCTTATCACAGTTACTTGAACATTTTGGCTTCTTGATGAAAAAGATGAATTAGGGATCAGAGCCCATACCTCAGCAGCTAGGGCACCAGCCACATACACCAAGGCAGGCAAGTTCAAACCCAGCCTGGGCCTGCTAAACAACAATGACAATAACAACAACAACAACAACAACAACAACAACAACAACAGCAACAACAACATAGCTGGGCGTTGTGGCAGGCACCTGTAGTCTCAGCTACTTGGGAAGCTGAGGCAAGAAAATGGCTTAAGCCCAAGAGTTAGAGGTTGCTGTGAGCTGTGATGTCATAGCACTCTATGGAGGGTGACATAGTGAGACTCTGTCTCAAAAAAAAAGAAGAAGAAAGAAGAAAAAGAGGGCAGCACCTGTGGCTCAAGGAGTAGGATGCTGGCCCCATATGCCAAGGGTGGTGGGTTCAAACCCAGCCCCAGCCAAAAAAAAAAAAAGAAAAAGATGAATTAGTACTTTTTGGATATTAGACCTAACTCTCCCACTCTCTCCCCTTCAAGACTTTGAAAGGCCTTGTGTATAGAAGCACCTGCTGGGATGGGAACACATTGGTCACTCTGTGGGACTTGATGCTCAGGGAGGACTGTATTCCCTTCTCATAGCTATTTTACCAATCCATAAAACACATTCAAAAAATACCAGGTTTAACAAATTTTCTTTAAATTGATATGGCAGAAAATTATTAGGTTTCAGTACTCTGGAAAGAAAATGATTCATAACCAAATATTTATTCCTAGATAAATAATCCCTAGCTAGAACTATTCTGATTCAGTTAATTGTATCCAGAAGGAGGTGCCCACAGAAACATAAAATTTGTTGTTACTACTATGTGTTAAGGACTTTGAGGTTCCTTAAAAAGAAAGGTGCCACCAATGTGGATGGACCAACATATTCACTCATTATCCATTTCAATACCTAAGTTTTTCATAGTACCTCAAATTATCCGTATCATAACTGTCCAAACTTTTAAAGAAAACTTTTTGCATTAGCCAGAAACTTTTATGACTTCAGAGAGTTCAGTTTCCCATGGGGCAATGATCTGAAATTTATTGTTGAAGCAGATGACTATCTACAGAGCTTCTGGAATGTCTCCCAGGGTGAATTATCAGTGATCTAGTCAACAATAACTCATCTTGTTTATTTTAGTTCAAAGAAAATTTTGGACATTTTACATGAGCTTTTATTTATGCAACTTATTTGCCAGTGAACGCATATGGTAGTTACTTTTTGCTTCCTGGAGGATGAACTGGTTTTAATTCAGTAAACTAAATGGAAACATCCAGATGTTCACTGTACATAAAATGAAGTGAAAAACATAGTTTTTTTGCAGTATAAGTTTTCTAAAAATGGCTTCTAATTCAATTAAGTTAGGACTTAAAAATTTTGCTTTAGATAATGTGGAAAGTATCAATAGTTCTAACAGATGTTTGATCTTTTATTAAGATCAAGATTTTTTGAAAATTAACATCAATATATTACTATTAACTTAACTCCAGGTCTTTTTCCTGCTAAGGTCCTTGTTCTGTTCCTGGACATCACATTGCATTTCATTGTTATGTCTTCTTAGTGCCTCTGGTCTGTGACAGTTTCTCAGTCTTTCCCTGGTTTTCAAAACCCTGACAGTTTGAAGAATACTGATCAGGTATTTTGTAGAATATCCTTTACTTTGGGTTTATACGATGTTCTTGTAATTGGACTAGGATTGTGATTCTGGAAAGAAGATCACAGAGGAAAGAGCCCTTCTGACGTGTTATACTAGGAGACTCATGATATGTATGTGACATCAGTGGGGATATTAACCTTCATCTCCTGGTTCAGATAGTGTTTGACAGGTTTCTCCATGGGGAAGTTATTACTTTGCTCTTTTCATTGTCTGTGCTTTGGAAGTGAGTCACTAAGCTTAGCCCACCTTCAAGGAAGGGCAACTGAGTTCCTCCCCCTAGAGAGGAGGGCATAAGAAAGATTTCTCATTTTTCTTTTATTTATTTATTTATTCAATAATTATTTATATAATTATGTGGACTCATGTATCTTTATTTTATGCTTTGGGTTGTAATCTAGTACTTCATTATTTATTCCGTTGCTCAAAATCATTGTAGTTTTCGCTACTGGGAGCCCTATTAGGCTGGGTCCTGTGTCTGTTTAACACGCCCCCCTCCATTTTTTTTTTAAAGCACTTTCTTACATTCTGGCACACAAGATGCTCTAGTTACATCTTGCATACTTCCTGTTCCAACCCTAGAATTAGCCATTTCTCCATAAAACTCTGGTTAATTTATTGCAGAATGGTATTTAGAGTGCAAGAAGATCTGGCCCCTGGGTGTGCTCATTGCTGTGGGGATGTTACTGTGTCTAGAGCCTTTCAGTAGATAGTCGTGATCTTTTGAATATTTATAATTTTATAAGGTTTCAGACTGACCTCATGTAAGACTTTTAATGCAATGTTAGCCACATGCACACATTGCTGATCCCCACTTCTTGTCATTGCTCCCCCATCCACTCTCATTCCGTTTCTTGCAGAAACTATCTTTGCTCTCTTGAACTCCTCTGTCTGTACCCCTTCCTCAATACTTTCCTGACTTTCCCTTTCTTTATCTTTCTAGTTCTTGAAGGTCTGACCTAATCATTATGAGGAAAATAATTTTCTTCAATAAATTTTGTCTGAGAGGTGAATAATATTAGTCTAATTAAATTTTATATGCAGAGAATCAATCAGTGAGCTGTTACAAATACACATACTTGCGCCCCTCATTCCGGGAACAATGGGCATCTTGGAAGGTGTGGGGGCACATTAGGACATCCATAATTTTATAACCTGAAGTGTTCTGTGACTATATGCAAGCTAATCACTTTAAATTTTCAAAGATTATTAGCGTGTGTGTCTCTCTGTGTGTGGCATATCCATCCATTGGTCTACCTCTCAATTACACATGAACCTACACACACATACATATACATCCCTTTCCAGCTTCTGAACAATCAATTTTAGGTGTGGATTAAATCAATCTTTTAATTCAAATACAAAGTGTGCTGGTTCTTCCCTGTCCTTCTCCCACTCCATTTCCCATTCTTCTGTCTTAACCCTGGGAGACCAACCCCTCTGAAGTTCATTTCAGCTTCTTGTCAGCTAGTTTAGAGGCAAGAGTGTGGAGAGGAGGAGAAAAGGGAAGTTAAGAATGTTCTTACCTTTGCTCTCCCTGCCCCAACAGTACAGATACCTGTGTCCCTTCAAGATTGGCACTACTGGGCTCTGGTCATATACTTTCCTCTCCTTGTTTCTTCAAGAGTAGGGGCAAACTGGCTTCCCAATCTTACTAATATCTCGATGTCTCAGCGTCTTTAATGTTGCCTAAGCTTATTAGACTTCACATCAGACTTACAATTAAGTCAACCAAGAATCTAGTCTGGTGTGTCTAATGACTTGATCTCTGAATAACCTACCGTAAAGTTCATGGGATTAGGAAATTGGACCAGGACACTATTTCCAGATCTTTTTGGGATTGGAATGCTTCTGGGAAGAGAAAATTGAGACTGTCTGGGGAATCTTGGCCATATTTTATCAATTCTAAATGATTGACATCCTGGCTTATGTGTACTAGCTTTGAATTTTCGCAGGATACACTCCCACCACCATTTCCATGAATTGTTTTATTATACTCTCTTTCTGATTACCCTGCCTGCCCAAGATGGGATGGGATTGTTTTTATGCATTTTCCCAACTTTGCTGGCAAAGAACAAGTCAGTAAACCCAAACAGATGGGAGCAGAATGTGTTGCCAGTCACTGTAAGGCCAGATTTTTGTTTGTTTCTTCTTTTGACTGCCTTATAATGAAGCAGTGAATATCTCATCCTTACTTTGGATTCCTGTTCTTAGTGATTCTAACTTTTTGTTTTCACTCTGCCACCCAGGGGATTGCATTTCCTGGAGGACTTCCTCTTGGGTCTCCTCTGTCATCTGTGACTCCCTCCACACCGTTTCCTCACTGAATTTTCTTTTGTGAAAATCACTGAGATCAAGAGTTCCTGGGCACTCCTGGAGTTTTGATAGTTTCCAATCACAAACGCAGTAAATTGGAGAAAGATCAAATATAGCCAAGAGTCAACATCACCCCTTATTATGTGGATCCAAGGTCATTCTTAACTGTGGATAGAAATAACCTATAGCCTTATGTGAAACACGTGGGCTTAGACACTGCTGCCATCAACCAACCTAAAATTATAGCTCCTGTGTTTGTAAAACAATTTGAGCTCTTTAAAGCCAACTTTCTATTTCATAACATAAGCCACTCTGCTTTTCACATGGAACATGTTTCTTGATTTTTATTAGTTCCAGAAGCTTGTAATTCTAGAAAATTCCAGTAGTTTCAAACTCCCATGACTTTAAGTCTAAAGTCTGAAGTCTTTTTTTTTTCCTAATTGAAGCCAGTTTGGAGAACAATTTTGTTAATGGAAACCCCAAGTTTCCATGGCTTTATGGTATCAGGAGCAAACTCTCTTGGTGCTAATCCTTCTATTAGTTTGATTAGTTTTGCATATGCTTGTCTTGGTTTTGGTTTTATCAAAGTTACACATGCCCATAGTTTCGGCCACAGCTAGTTGTGAAAACAACAGGCTCTATCCCCTTCTCCACTCGTTTCTGCTACTGTAAGACATTAATTTTACTTCTTTTAGTAATGAGTTTACCTTAACTGCCTTTTCTCTGAATGTGTGGTTATAATTGGCACTTTTTCCTTCAGTTGTAGGTTATCTTCCCACCATTCAAACTGATTGCTCTTCTGTTTCTTCCTCCCACTTCACTACCATGCAGACTCTTTCTATTTACCCAAGTAGGTAAATCGTAAAATAATGAACTCAATATTCAGCATTAACATCATATGACTATGCAATTGTTATTCATAGCTGAGCCCTGTAGTAAATTATGATTACTTTTTCATTTCTGCAAAAAGTTTTATTTTTCCTGAGGTTGACAATCATTTTTCCCTTGAGTTTTTTGCCTTTTGGTTGATTCAACTCAAATGTTTCAGAAATTGTCTAAGCCTCTCCTCAGGACTTTCAGATATATCAGGCATTCTAGCAATGTTCTTTTTCTGGGGAATTCTCTTTCTTCTGCAGCCTTTTGATTTCCTCGATCTGAATTGCTGTACTCTGTACATAGGACATGGCTGATACTGGGATTGCTTTTTACCTTTGCTTTGCTTCTGATTTCTTCTTATCCTTTATTCTACACATTTATTTTTATTAATATATTCCACGTCTTTTGGGGAACTCACCTTCTGCCAGCTTTTTGCAAGTGACTGTAAGGGTCAAACATTTTTGTTGAGAAGTTATATATTTGAAAATGCCATTATTATGTCCTCACATTTGATTCATAGTTGGGCTTATACAATGGAAAATTTTCCTTTGGCATTTTCAAAGACATTGATTGCTCCCTTGCCCTCTGGTTTCCACTGATACAGTTGAGATGTCTGATGTTGTATGGTAATTTCTTTTTTCCTCCCTTATCTTTAGAAGTTTGTAACATCTTCTGTTTGTCCTGGTCCTGTAATTCTAAAACATTTTGATAATTTTTATTATTATTATGCTTCTTAATTGCTTGGCTACTTGGTTGGCCCATTTCAATTCAGAATCTCACAACTCTGTCAGAGAAAATTTTCTTGCCTTATTTTCTTGCTGAGTCTCTTTCCTTCCCATTATTGTGCATCTACCCAGAATAAAAGACATACTTTTACCATAAGGACAACTTCACTAGAATGTTTATCACGGCTCAATTTACAATCACCAAAATGTAGAAACAGCCTAAATGCCCACTGACCCAGGAATGGATTAACAAGCTGTGGTATATGTATACCATGACCTCTATATGTATATTGACCATCTCTGTAAGTTGTATCTTGACTACTTGGACTATGACCTCTATTCCTTGATGAGTTGAGTCCACACTATACCAAGGGATAAAGGTGTGGGCTTTGCTCCTTAGTTGTATTATTTTTTCTTTAATGTAGGTTCTTTTTTCATGTTTTATGATAACCATGTGTTGGATTAGACCTAATATCCTATTTTTTATCATGTGTTACAGGAGATTTTTTCAACATAAAGGACTGGTCTGAATGGTAGGTACATCCTACAATTACTGAAAAGTTTTACAGTTAATTGAGACATCATGGCTCAAAGTAAAGATCTCAAGGAGCTGACATTGAAGGGAAAGGTTGATCTTCTACATTTTCTGGAAAGAAGCAGCAAAGAATGACAGCAGAATAGTTTGGTGTTAGCAAGTCTACAGTCAGCAACATCCAAAAATGTAAGCATTAGTGCTTGGAGAGATATGGTGGAAAAGGAAGAAAATTTCCCTCAGTGAAGTCAACAAAGCTACATTAAGCTGGTTCAAACAAATGAGGGTGGTTAAGGCCCAAATCTCAATACTGAAATTTAAGAAGTAGTTAACAAAAGTTGCACAAGAAATTGAGGTGGAGATTTCCAAGCATCAAGTGGTTGGTTTGAAAAATTTAAACTGTGACATGAGATCTCCCAGAATGTCTTGTTTGAATCCAGTGAAGTTTCAATAGACATTGTGGAAAAGTTCATCAGAAAGTTCCTGGACTTCCCCAGAGACTTCAAAGATGACAACATCTTTAACACTGACTAGTGTGGACTCTTTTCAAGGTGATATCTGATAGGAGCCTTGTCATGAAGGGTGACAAATGAAAGAGTAGAAAACTTTCCAAAGAATGTTGCACAGTTCTGTTTTTCAGTAGCTCAACTAGAGAGAAACTAAAGCCCTGGGTGATTGGTAAATTGGCAAAGCCAGACGCATTCAGGTACCTGAAGCCTAAAGACCTTCCCATCACTTGGAGATCAAACAAATGCACCCAGATGACTGGTGTCTTAGAAATGGTTTATTCTATTGATAATAGACAAGTTGTCCTGGCCGCCTGCAAGTGAATCATCTCACAAACATGACACTAAAATTTCTGCCTCCAAGTATAACTTCAAAATCCAGCATTTCAGCCAGGTGTGGTGGCTCACGCCTGTAATCACAGCACTCAGTGAGGCCAAGGTGGCAGGATTGCTTGAGCTCAGGAGTTCAAGAACAACCCAGGCAAGAGTGAGATCCAATCTCTACTAAAAATAGAAAAAATTAGCTAGGCATAGTGGTGGGTGCCAAAGTCTTAGCCATTCTGAAGGCTGAGGCAGGAACATCTCTTGAGCCTAGACGTTTTAGGTTGATGTGAGGTAGGCTGAGGCCATGGTACTCTAGCTCAGGTGGCAGAGTGAGACCATGTCTCAAAAGAAAAGAAACAATCCAACCTCTTGACCAAGGCATCATCAAAATATTTAAAATGCACTGAGCCCAGCTCCTGTAGTGGGTCATTACTGAAACACAAACCTGTGGTCTGTCTGTGGAAGCAACTTCATCTGCTGCATCAGTTAACAGTCAGATGCTGTGCTCCAGATCAGTTCTGCTTGGAATAAAGTTCAGCCAGAAATTATATCCAAGTGTTTCAAGGAAGTTGGGTTTGTCACAACCCAAGAGCATGATGTTTTGGCCCCATCAGACAGTTGATCCCCCATGGCAGATTTGAGGGAGTAGATTCGAAGGTTTTGTTGCAATGGACAATGAGGTGGCAACCTATCATGAACCTGACCCAGAAGCCATTTCCAAGCAATATTGACTAAAGTATAGACTAGTGTAAAAGTGCATAAAGCAGATGACGAAGTGGAAGAAGCAAATGAGAATGACACAGAAATTGCAGATACTTCAAAAGAAGAGTGTCAGGCATCTGATAATGCAGTTGAAGTCATTTGCTATGGAAAAAATGCCCAGATACGCTGAATGGTGTACCCAGCATTGAGGGTGCTTTCTCCACTACATTTGTAATAAGAATAACAAACTAAGCAAGACTGACTCTTTCTTCAGAAAGAATGATTAAACCATGAGAAAACATAAATGTATTTATTTTGTATGCTGTATGTATGATTTTACTGTGTTTTGCTTATGTATGATTTTGTATGATATTTTCTAATAAAAGCTGTACAAGAAAGCAAAGTGCATATGCTTATCAGTATAACAGGCTTAGTTCCTTATGGTGACCACCTCAGTGTGTTGACCAATATATTATAGTCCTTGGGTGGTCAATTTACACAGAGAGGTTCTACTGTATTTTCTTTTATTATTATTATTATTTTACATATACATGTGTTTATTTGGTTTCCACTTTTTGCCTTCACAAAATTAAAAAGGCTTAAAATTTAATAACAATAACAATGTTTAAGATAAGGACTTGAAACAAAAACGTCATAAAGAACGAATAAAGATAAATACATTCAGAAAAGAAGTGTTACCTTTTTTGCATTATTATTATTATTGCTCAATATTTTGTTGTAGCAATCATCTGATTTCTACTGTATTTCTTTTCTTGGCAAATGAGGTGTTTGGACTGGAATAGAGGTGAAGAGGGATTTTGGGTATCTTTCTGGAGCTTTGTAATGGGGAGCACAGGGGAAAAGAAATACAAGGAAATAAGGCCATTTTCTTCAGTTACTCTGGGACTCTACAAGTGAATGATGTGTTCCAGAACAGAATTTGGATAGTGCTGGGTTAGAAAAATCAGCATGGAGTGCAGCCATTTTGGTACCACCAAGGTGAGCTAGTTAAATCTTTGTGTTTAATACTCATCTTGACCCAACCCTTGACAGGAAGAGACCAGAAATTTTACAGAGTTAGGGAAAGGGAATCCAATGAGTGAGAAGTCAGCAACAGTTTTCATTTATTTGTATGCATTTTTTCCTAAATTTTGATGTTGAGGATGCTCAGCATCATAAGCTTCCTCTCAGACATACATGTACATATCTATGTGCACACGGATGGGCTCACATCCTTACCATCAAAGTGAGACTGAACAAAGCCCAGCATCCACATGTGTCTATGGAATGCATAGCACACACACACACACACACATTCGTTCTTTGACATTTAGAGCGAGTCTCTATTGCAACGTATCATTTTGTTGATGCATACATGTAACTAAGCCAATGAGAACAAAGACATCATTTTGCATCTCCTGAAGTGCTCTGTATCCTGTCTGGTGCTTTCCATTTCCTTGCCCATCAACATTTGTAGTTGGCGAGGGCACCCAGCACTGTCCCCTTGTGTCTGACTGAAAGACAGAAGGGATCAGTCATGCCCAAGTGGTGTATCAACCAGATTTCCCAGCAGTCACTCATAAGAACATACCCTGGTGATGGAAGATGAGTGAAAAAGTGCTTCCTAACTGGATGCTTGTTGTTGGGGATATCGCCTCCTGTAATACGGGCGTGAGTTGGTAGATTTCCCCATGTAATTCATCACAATCTCTTTTTGAACTCCCTAGGGTCACTTTTACAAATGAGTCAGTTTGTGACATTAGTAAAAAACTATAAGAGACTGATTATGTAAAGAATCCGCGCCCCCCCTCCCCCGAAAGTTAAATAAGGAGGAAAAATGGCGCAGGGAGTTGAGGGAGGGGTCAGGGTGAACATGGAGAGGCCTGCAGGGGATCGTCAGTGACAGCAGCAGATGCTGAAAGCTCACATTCCAGGGCTTGCTCAAAAGCCAAGAGAGGCACCAGGCGCACAGCCTCAGGGAAAAGAACGTGTGTGCTCACCAAGAGACGGCAGCCAACATCAAAGTCCTGCTTCTCTGGCTCATAAACTGGCTTTCTCTTATAATTCAATTTCAAAACTGAAATCTAGGCTATAGCATTCTGCAAACAAATCAAAACCTAACAGATAATGACTTTTAGGTATTAGGCAAAAGTGTGTATCATAATTGAATACAGTTCTTTAATTCTTATGTTTTATTCATCAAAACAAAATTTCTAATGTTGCCTTTGAGTTGCATTGAAATGGTCTTTTTCTGAGAAAACAGGCATTTAAAAAAGTAGCTTCAAAAACACAATCCCCATTTTAACGTAACATGCCCAGCTTTAGACGGTTGATAGCTTTATGAGCCACATTTTAGTTCAAAGGAAATGGAGCTAATGGAGCTGGAATGTGCTTCAACTGGATTGCCAGTTTGGGGAGGCAGATATGTGGTGGGCTCCTGGGCAGAGCTGCTGTGAGCTCAGAGGCTGTCTCTTGCCCCTGGAATATTTAAAGTTCCCGCACTCTCAAGTTTACCTTATCTGCCCCAATGAAGTGGCCTTATTGTTAAGGTATTTTAATAAAGAGGATAGATACTGATAAGTAAGAGCCAATAGTCAGTGTGCCAAGCACCATCCTAGGCACTCTTCTCTCATTATCTCAGCTGATCCCCATGCAAACTTAGGAGGTTGGTGCTATCATTATCCCCATATCACAGACGAGAAAACCTGACCAAAGTCCCAAAGCTTAGTAACAGCTGGAGCTAGGATCAAGCTCAGGACAGCCCCACCGAACTTAGCCACTGACAGATTGCTGACTTGCTCTTTAGAGCTCTCCAGAAACTGGCAAAAATAGCATAAATTGTACTCTAAGCAAAGAGAGAAAAAGGATTCTTTGGCCACACCCAATTCCACAGTGATCTCTCCTTTCAGCATTTCTGTAAACCTTGTGATCAAGGTTCACGTCGTAAACCAGGCTCTCATTCTTCTTCTTTTTTTAAATTCCATACATCATTTCTCTTTTATTATAGGGTACATAAATTGGGAGATTTTAAGAATTACATTAAGTTTTATGAAACATAAAAACATGGCTCAGCGCCTGTGGTAGGCACCTAAGGTGGCAGGTTTGAATCCAACCCGGGTCTGCCAAACAACAATGATGGCTGCAACCAAAAAATAGCCAGGGCGCCTGTGATTCCAGGTACTTGGGAGGCTGAGGCAGGAGACTCGCTTGAGCCTAGCAGTTGGAGGTTGCAGTGAGCTGTGATGCCACAGCTCTCTACCCAGGGGACTAGCATGAGGCTCTGTCTCAAAAAAAAAACAAAAAGAAAAAAAAAGAAACATAAAAACATTTAGTAAATTAAAATGCCCAAGACACTTGCAAAGATTTAGAGTTATTCCTTCACGAGTGACTTTGATCCACTTGGAGAAGTTATTTTTCTTTTCTTTCTTTCTTTTTTTTTTTTGAGACAGAGCCTCAAGCTATCCCCCTAGGTAGAGTGCCATGGCATCACAGCTCACAGCAACCTCCAACTCCTGGGCTCAAGTGAGTCTCCTGCCTCCGCCTCCCAAGTAGCTGGGACCACAGGTGCCGCCACAACGCCCAACCATTTTTTGGTTGCAGCCATCATTGTTGTTTGGTGGGCCCGGGCTGGGGATTCGAACCCGCCACCTTAGGTGTATGTGACTGGCACCTTAGCGCTTGAGCCACAGGCGCCGAGCCGAGAAGTTATTTTTCTATCTATATTACTATCATGTGCCATCTCTTTTTCACACACTTTGGAAACCACAGTTTCTCCAAAAGCCTGGGTCACAAGGTCAAAATGTCCAGCCTTATAGACTGTGTGAACACACTTACCAGGACCTCATTCTTGAAGTAAAATAAAGAAGAGGGCATAAATAGCATAA
>CAUYQV010113859.1:0-30455 GCA_963574575.1 Galagoides demidoff | reverse complement strand
ACAAGGCCAGGAACCAGTATAACCAGTATGGGCAGCACGGAGATTCATTTTACCTCTGTGATCTAGAAAGGAAAGATGTCAGGGTTAGGGTTATGATGAAGATGGACCATGTGACCGTCAGAAAGACAGAATGTCTGGCCTGAATTGTTTGGGAGATACTGAGAAATAATTTTTAAAAATTCATTGTAGAGATATTAAGCTTAGAGATTAATCATGTCGTTTTGAAACTAAAGAAAAATAAATGTTATTAATTATAAAATTATGCTATTAATAGCTTTATATTTTCCTTTAAGGAAAGAACCTTATTTTGACAGGATATCTATAAGAATTTCTTTTAAATTTCTTGTATCCCAGTTTACAAGCCTAAGTAAAAGCCATTTAAGGGCGTAATCACTTAGAGAAGTCATAATGCCAACCTGAAACATTCAGAGATTAGGGAAAGGAAGAACACTTTCCAACTCATTTTATGGGGCTCCCTTAACCTCAATATCAAAATCACTTAAAACATATGACAGTAAAGACACATGTTGTTTATGAAAATTGTGTGCAACACTGAGAAATGAGTATAATTGTGATGGATGTGTTACTTGGTTCAATGTAAACATTACACATTGTGTATCGAAGCAGCACCCTGAACCCCATAAATGCATCAATGTACAAAGTTATGGTTTAATAAAAAACAATTAATTATTAAGTAAATAAATACAAGGAAAAAAAGAAAATTATGTGCAAAAATGCTAGCAAATAAAGCACAGTGATCTATAATAAAAAAGAGAAGACATTGATAACTGGGAGTATTCCAGGAACTCATCTGTGTACAAATAAGTAAAAATTCACTTAAAAGTCATGTACTAACCTGTAATCTCAGCCCTTTGGGAGATACATAGGGGTGCTTATACACAGTGGGGATAGACAGGAGTGTGCCTAGAATTCAGGACCTCTCCAGGGCCATCACCTAATATAATCAACCGTGAAACCTTCCCATTTATTGCCATGCCGTTGTCCATCATATCTTTCGTTAAATTGCCGTGTGTCTGCAGCTAGTTACCCTTTAACACTCGGTACTTTGTTTTCTGCATTTTCTCTAATCTTGTACTATGTAATCTCTTTTCGTGTAAAACAGTATGAAATATTCAGTAAGTCAATTGCTTTAAAAATAGACTCAAACATAAAACAGCTCAAAGTGCTGCTAAGTTCAGGGCAGGGTGGCAGATGTACGGACTAGTCTCACGAGGGGCATGTTACCACCGCTCATATTTAATTGTCTGGAACTCGGTCACATGACCACACACACCCAGAGGAGGCTGAGAAGTGTAGTCTAACCATGTGCCGAGGAGGAGAAGAGATTTTAGTGGACAGTTAAAAGTCAGTGCTATTGAGAGATAGATAATACGCAGATACGATAGACAGATGATAAATAGATGTAGATAGAACAAGCTAATTGAACTGTTTGAGCTAGACTACATAAATTCACTATAAACATGATTTTTATTTCAGACAGAAATTATAAGAAACCCCTAAAAGGTTATGTTATTACATCATAACTAAATACAAAGCTTAAGTAAATGAGAACTCAATTTACTAACTTCAGAACTGCGTCTGAATTTTTAGTTCATTCTGTTGATTGATATAAAGTTCCATTAAAAGTAATACACGTCTAAGGGCCGTTTGCCTTTCTTAACCTCATATACAAATTATCTTCTTTTTCTCCAACAACAGGGCTGCAGGATTTATTTAAATAAAGGGATTAAGCCCACTTTTCTTCTTTTTGTTTCTATGTACTTACATAAATAGATTCATAACACCTAATGAATATCTGCTAGGCATGACGCTCACACCTGGAATCCCAGCACTTTGAGAGTCCAATGCAGGTCAGTGGAGCCCAGGAGTTTGAGACTAGCCTGGGAAATGCAGCATGACCCAGTCTCTACAGAAAAATACAAAAATTTTAAAAATTGGCTGGGTGCACCTGTAATACCAGCTACTCGGAGGCTGAGGCAGAAGAATCACTGCAGCCCAGAGGTCAAGGCTGTGATCACTGAGCTATGACTGTGCCACTACACCCTAGTATGGGTGACTGAGGCCCCATCTCTTAAAAAACATAAAAATAATGAAAAAAATACATATGCTCCTTCCCTCAACGACTTGGTAAGTTATCCCATAGAAGTAAAATGTCAGTCCTTAGGACTTTTGTTTACAATGGCAAATACCGAAAACAATCTGAGTGATTTCTTTAAGATATCTTAGTGTATTCCAGTAACATCTTAGTATGTGTATTTTACTTATTTTTTTAGACACAGGTTTGCTCTGTGGCCCAGGCTGGAGTGTGGGGTGCCATCATACTTCATTGTAACCTTGAACCCCTAGGCTCGAGTGATCCTCCTTCCTCAGCCTCTTCAGTAGTTGGGTCTACAGATGTCGGCCACTATGCCTGGTCTTGGGGGGGGGGTGTAGAAACCAGGTCTCATTATGTTGCCTAGGCTGGTCTTGAACTCCTGGCCTCAAGCAAACGTCCTCCCTCCTGGGCCTCCCAAAGTGCTGGGATTATAAGCGTGAGTCACCACACCCAGTCTGGGTATTTTAAATTTAAATACATATCAGAAGATTCTATCTCTTAAAAGTCTGCATTAATTCAGATTCCTACCAGACATATCTGGTAGTCCCTACTTCTCTGTATCTTCAGCTGCCCGTGATGTCATTACTCTTACAAAAATGTGTGATTCTTACAGGCGAAATATTCAGTGTCACTTGGTTTATCTGCCGTAGCTCAGCTTTTATGTTTATTGGCTCCTTACTCGTGTGTCTCCGGCCATAAATTAGTCTGTCCATACACTTCCCACATTTTTTATTTAATCTTCTTATCAATTTTCAGAGCCTTTTTACATTAACGACATTAGCTTTTTAGGCTGTCATTTGAGTAAAATATTTCCCCCAGTGTTTTATGTCTCAATTTAACTCAGGATGTTTTTGGACAGACAGAAAACCTCCTGGATGGTTTCTGGCTTTCCTGCTTCTCATGGGAAGATTTTTCCATTGCTGCAATGTTCAAATTTTCAATAACAATACATAGTACTCCAAAGGTTAGAACGGTGGTTTCTGGATGATAACAGCTGAGTTTTACTTTCTTTTTGTGTATATTTTTCTAGGTTTTCCTCCAGTAGCATTTTCTATTTACTGTTTAAAAGTTACGATGTTTTTAAAAGGAAAACGTCACAGGGAGCTTGGTTTATAGCATTTTTATTACAATTTTGCACAGCATTTGAAATTTCAAAGCATTAGTTAGAATTTGAACAACAGAAACAGGGCATTCACCTTGGCAAAGGAGGAGACAGAATTCACTGAGGTTTTAACCATTCATCACACCGTCTAGAGAAGGGTCGCCCTCCCCAAGCCTCACTGGAATATCACACTGTCAGGTTCAGGCCGCTGGGGAGCTGCGTACCCAGGGCGCCTGTCCCCTAACACAGAGCGCTCAGCTCCGCCAGGGAGCAGCCGCGGGCACAGCACAGGGTCTGCAGGTCCTGCCTGGACATCGCTGACCGCTTCCTCGCCTCCCGGAGCCCTGCCGTGGCCAGCTGTCCACCCTGCGGACGGTCCTCCCCTGAGGCCGGCGCCATCAGAAGGCTTCGTGCTGCGTTTTCCTTGGAAACCTCAGGGGCATCTGGGAGCTGGAAGGAGTGTCCTCTCTCGGCTGCACGGGAGAGAAAAGAACACAGCCCGTGAGAGGCCTGCAGAGAGGGCGGCGTCCTCCCCTGGGGACGAGCTGCGTTCCTGCAAGGAGAAGGAATCTGTGCATAGTTTTCTTTTGAATGTTGGTCTGGTTTCGGGAAATTAGACATTTAGGGAGAACTCGGTTATCTCCACCCTCCTCATGGCAGTTTCCTCTGCAGTGAGCCCAGTGTTGCTCGGCCAGCCAGCAGCAGCCACGTCAGGACCTGGCCCCTTCCTGTGCCTAAGGGCCAGAAGCTTCCAGTGTTAACAGTGATGTGCTATAAAGGAAAATAGCCATGTGAACCCTGAAAAATAACTGTGTGCATTGATAGCAGCCTTATGAGAGAGCTGACCAAAGTGTGGCCCGGGACACTTTAGGCACTTAGTAAGCACTCAGTAAAGGCAGACTCTTCCCCTCACTCTGAACTGACAGCTGGCTGCTTTCCACCTTGCTATATTCTGTCCCTTTCTCTGTGTGAAAGACTCCAGCAGGCCCCTGGAAATGCATCCCCTCCCCCTCCGGGTCCCCCTTGGCACCTGCTCCGGCCTGAGCTCACCGAGGCTCCTTCACAATCACAGGATCCCCACAGGAGACTCAGGACAAAGGCCCTTCCTTCTGGAAGGTGGGTAGCACGGTCATCTCTTTCCAGGCCACCCTCAGTATATATTTTAGTTAACCCCATAAATTGACATGGCTCTTAAAGAAAAAGTTGCTAAAATAATTGTTGTGAAAAACAGCTTGAAAAATAAGAGAGACCTGTGGACAGCGATGGAGGGGTTGGCATTACCTGGCTGAACCCGAGGGCTCTCCTCCGCGAGCCTTCTCCACCTGGAGCTGGCACAGATATAAATGAACATCCTTCTGTATTCCAGCCCACACAGCCTCACCAAGTCCTTGCTCCTCACTTCTGAGATGGCAAATAGCACAGAGAACAGAAACAGAGTGATGACAGGGCCCCTCATCGTGCCGAGGACTGAGGGAGGATCCGTGTGGATATCGCCACCCAGCTTTAGTTACCTTCACCCGCTCGTCCAATTTATACTAACTTTCCTGACCTTTTATTGGTCAGAACCCCCTTTTAACAGTATTTGCTAAGTACACAGGTCTCGTGGCAGAGTTTTGGAATATGGTTTTACGATTATTGCCAGGGATTCAGTCACTCAGCAGTGGCACCTCTGTGAGGTGCTGTCTGGGAAGGGCACAGAGTTTGGGAGGAGCCACATACGAGTTTCAACCTCAGCCTTGCCACTCAGTTACATGGGGGGGCAAGTTTTAAATTCTTTGACCCTGAATCACCAAATCTCCAGAATGGGAGAATCTATCTCAAATGAGTTTTTTTGAGTATTAAAAGCAACATCTATGTCAAAACAATGAGAAATGACCCTGTGAATGTAGGACCTTGTATCCTGGGTTTGAATCCTGGCTTCCCACTTACCAGATCTAGAATCTTCAGGAAGTTATTTAAACATCCTTTGTAAAATCATGCTGATGATTATAACTATGTCATAGGGTAATGTGTGTCCAGCCTGACACAATGAACGGTCAGTCCTGGTGGCCACTCTGTCCCATCAGTGTGGACCAGAAAGTCGACTTCTCCCAGAGTTGAGAGCGTCTCTGACTGGAGTCCTCCTTGTTACCTTCACTATAGCTCAGGTCTGCCTTTCTGTGATGCCTGAAAGCTGAGTCCATAATCCCAAATAATTAAATAGTGAAATTTCTCTTTTGGTCAAACCTCTGAAATGACTCTCTTCTAAACTGAGAATGGGGCGTTTGAGATCTTCGAGAACTGCTGACTCACTTTTTAGCAAGTTGAACAAATAATTGTTTAGCTGATTCTATGGAATCTTTGTCTGTGATCCCTGGTTGGAAAAAAAAAAATCACTATAGTCTGTGGCAAAGATTATATCACCCGTGCTTCTTGAGAGAGGACTGGACTATTCCTTTGTAGAGAAGCTGGAAGGCAAACTACGTGTGTTCTCTGGCTCTGAAAAGTGACCAGGTGGTGAAAGAATCTTGGCTTTGCCATCTCTTTGGTGTAGATGAAAAGTGAATTAAGGGAGACGAGACTTGAGGCAGGAGAAACAGGGAGAGATTTCAAGGAGACATGATGGTGGCCTGAACTTTAGCCCATGCCAGAGAGAATGGGGCAGACGGGTGCTCAAGAGACAGGACGGTTTGGTGCTATCAGTGTGCCAGAGGCTTCAGACAGAGAGCCATCGAAAATGTGCCAAAATTTTGGGCTTGCACGAGGAGGTAAGGGAGGCATTTACTGACAAGGGACTGAAGAAGCAGGGATGGTTTTGTCACCAGAAAGAAACACTCTGTCTTCTGATGGGTCACAATCATGACTTCTGCGACCTCCAGAGGAACATCTTCACCGTGCCGAGCACAGCGTCAGCCGATAGTCAGCCACGCATTGCCAAACTCCTCATCTCTGGGCATTCATGTAGCTTATCTCAACAAATGCCAGTTTTAACACAACGCTGCAGAAAAGATACAGTTGGTGGCCGTGGGCCGGGCTTGTGCACAACTCAAGAGAGGCATATTTAGCCAAGGGACAACCCTACCCTGATGTCAGATGGGCTCTGGTGTGAATCCTGCTATCACCATAACTTTATTCCTGGAGGCTCAAAATAGTGCCCTGTCTGTCGGCTCTTAGTACCTCAACAGAGCTCAGCTTCATTTGGGATGAAGATCCCAGCCCAGGAAGCTTTGGGCTCAGCCAGTGACCAAAGGGAGGCAAGTGGACAGCCTGGCCACTCACCCGGATGAAAACACTGCTGACAGCGATGAGAGCCCTGGGTGCAGAGTCTCAAATCTGGGGCTTTATTTCCCCCATTTTTAAATTGAGAGGGTTGGATTCAATTGCTTAAGAATTCTTCTGAACTTAAGATTCTAAGTCTTGCTTTAATTGTCTGATTGTGCTGTCCCCACCTTTGGTGGGGTGCCATTTCCTACAGGAGACACTTCAAAGAAGCTGGCACTAAGGCTCTCTGTCCGGTCACCAGACATCACTCTCTCTGAACACCTTGAGGTCCAACCAGAGAGGACCATCAAAATGGAGACAAATCTTTCCCTGCTCTGACCAGCTGCTGTGTCGCTCACACCCTCACCGGGGCACTTCATCTTTTTTTTTTTTGAGACACCCTCAGTAGAGTGCCATGGCATCACGGGTTCAAAACAACCTCAAACTCTTGGGCTTAAGTGATTCTCTTGCTTCAGCCTCCTAAGTAGCTGGGACTACAGGCACCTGTCACAACGCCTGACTGTTTTTGGTTGCAGTTATTGTCATTTAGCAGGTCCAGGCCGGGTTCGAACCTGCCAGCCTCGGGGTTTGTGGTTGGTGCCCTACTCACTGAGCTATGGGCACCAAGCCCACTCCATCTTTTCTGAGTGAAGGTTGACATGACACTTCTCATCTAGTCTGTAACTCAGTTTACTGTCTGGTGCTTTTAGCATGTGTCCTAGTCCATTTGGCTCTAACAAAACACAAGAGACTGAGTAGCTTCTAACAATAGACATTTGCTTCTCCCCATTCTGGAGGCAGGGCGGCCCAATATGATGGAGCCAGCACGGTCAGTGGGGGGAGAGCCCTCTCAGGGCTGCAAGCTGCTGCCCTCTCACTGTGTCCTCAGCGGTGGAAGGGCACTAGCTCTCCAGGGTCTCCTACAAGGCAACTAATCCATGTCTGAGGGCTGGCTCCCCAGAGCTACTCACCTCCCCCCAAAGCCCACCTCCTTATAACCACTTTTACATACACACTTACAATGTGTGTGTATGTAAAATCATCCCGTCATACATCTGAATTTTATTTGTCAACTATACCTCAGGAAAGCTGGGAAGGCATGCAAAATAGATACACTCAAAATAAGATTACCGAGTGAAACGTTTTTAAAATTTATCTTAGAAAACACTGCTGCTGTGTAAAGCACTCTGTGTTCTTGTTGTCGCTTGAGTTTTTAGAAATAAAGACTCAATGATTAAAATGAAATATGTTATCAATATGTTATCCTCGGGGAGCTCAGGGAGGGCTCTTCTGAGAAGGTGAGGATGAACTGAGCAAGAGTTAACGGGCTGGAGAGGGAGGAAGATGTACCTAACAGAAGGGACACACAGGGCAAGGCCCCCGGAGAATACCCAGAAACACCAAGTTCACGGGCACTGTCACTTAGGATAAAGCCTTAATTATACTTCAATACAAGTATGATCAGTGAGTTCTGATGGAAAACCCCTCAAACGTCCTGGGCCCTTCACCCTCGTGGTAACATGACGACGTATCTTTTAATGGTTGACTGACTCAGAGAAGATACACATGTGGGGAAAGTACATTTTTCATGACTTGCTCTGGATGCTACATAAACGTCTAGTCCATTTATAAAAAGCAGTGCTCATTTTTGTAAGATTCATAATAACATTGTTTGTGTTCCAACTTAATGGACATGGTGCACTTTGTATTTAACCCAGGAATTAGTTTCCTGTAAACTGTCAGCCTTTTAGTTTTATCTACAAATGGTATGTTAGCCTAAGAAAATGAAGGTTAATAGGCTAGTAAATGTTCTATGGATCTGAGGGTGGATTTGAATGTGGTACAAAATCCTGAACAAACAAGACACAGAGCCTAAATATCGTGTAAGGGAAAAACGGAGTCAGGAGCCCAGTCTCCAGGAGAAGTCGGCCTGGCGGGGACCCAGTGCCCCAAAAAGGACAGGAGGTTCCGGGTTGGCGTGTGGACGTGGCCCTGGGGCCATCACAGGGAGAGCTGCAGCCGTCCGGTGCCTGCTGGGGACCAGGCATGAGGCCAGTGCTTCACCTGGGAGACACACTGTCCCCAAACGGCTGGTGGGCACCAGGCTCACGAAGTAGCAGCAACACTCAGCAAAAGAAAGGGGTCGTCCATTAGTTTTTTTAGTTCTGTCTTGAGGGGAAACATTGATTTTATATTAATTTAGGACAAAGAAACCTATGGCTATGTTTGTTGACTTTCCAGACTAATTCAAAGTTCTGTATGTTTGCCATAGGCACGATGTTTTACCCTCTATAATATTAAGATTTTTTTAATATGCTGGGGAAATTACATTTATAATAGTGGACCATCTCATGATAGGAGATGAGGATGAAGTCATTTCCTGTTAATTTGATCACTTATTCAACATGTGTTTGTCACGTCACTATTCTGTTTAGTTGCCGGGAACCACACGACACACTGGCCCTGCCCTGGGGGCCCCAGGCCAGAGGAGCGGGCACTGAGCACACAGCACGGCAGGTGCCCACAAGGCAGCTCTGAGTCTCCAGGACTCTGCGATCTGATGGAGACATGCGATCTCCAGGACTCTGCTGGTTCCTGACCACACAGCTCCCTCCTGCTCAGGTGGTGGAAATAAACAACACGCAGAGTAAGCTGCTGCTCCACAGGCTTGGTCTCCCTCCCCCCAAAGTCACTCCCCTGACGTCCCTACAGCATCTCACTCCCTGCCAAGGCCCTTCTGTCATCAGAGTTGGGGCCCCCTTGGCTGCCTGGACTCTTCAGTCCCAGCGGTTCTTTGCCACTGCTGCACGGCACTCATTGGATGGGGATGGTTTTCAAAGCCGAGTTCTTTTTCAAGTCTTAGTTCTCAGAAAATGCATTCTAGAATCAGGACAGGGGTCTGCTCTGCGCTGGGGACCCTGAGCCCCTTCTCTTCATCCCCCCACACCCAAGGAAACTTCACACTTTATGTTCAAGATGCCTGGTCTGTGTCCTGAATGTCTTTCCTGAGTCTTACGCTTTTGTAAAACAAAAGTCACTGATTTATTATCACTTTATGTGTCTCCTATTCTAATGAGCACAGAGCTGCCAATTTGAGAGGAGAGGTAATGAAAAATAAGGATGAAAACATAAATCTCTATATGTGATCTGAAAGAGTGCTATCAGGGAACTCCACGGTGGCTTGACAATGCAGAAAGCCAAGTTCAGTGTGGCTGGCTGGGAGGACTCGGGGAGCTCAGGGAGGGCTCTTCTGGGAAGGTGAGGATGAACTGAGCAAGAGTTAACGGGCTGGAGAGGGAGGAAGATGTACCTAACAGAAGGGACACACAGGGCAAGGCCCCCGGAGAATACCTAGAAACACCAAGTTCACAGGCACTGTCACTTAGGATAAAGCCTTAATGATGCGTGCTAATGCTTTACAGGGCACTAACCATTCACCACACGATACCGGGACGTGTCTAAACACTCTTTAAATGTGCAGGGGTGTCCAGTCTGTGGCCCGAGGTCTGCAGGGTGATTGTTTCAGGACCGTTTTGCTTATCTGTGAGCTAGAGGTCATGAAGAGTACGCACAGACCGTCTTTGCTCCGTGGCTTCGTTGGTGTGTGTGTGTTTACTGGGTGGCCCGAGACAGCTCTTCTTTCAATGCGCAGCGGAGAAGAAAACAGGTCGGGCCCCCCCAGAAAGCTTCAGGCTGGCCCGGTACCAGCTGTATGGTCTCTGGGGTGTCACGTCACCCCTCCCAGCCTTCACTATAAGGTCTGGAAGATACTATGACAATGTCACAGCTGTGTAACCCAGCAGTCTCGGGGTTGCTGTGAGGAAGCACTGGGATAACGGACGTCAAAGTGTCTTGCAAACTGCAAAGAATTTTTGTTTTGCACAATATTATAGGAACATGTATGTTTTGGTTGTATGATTTTCGTTTGTACATTTTAAGTCAAAGTTACAAGTGTGCACTGCACCCAAGTGGCCTTATTACCAGCACGTCGATAACTAAACAGATTGACAGGACAATCCAGCATTTCCTTTTAGAGAGTCTCCCATTGAGGCAAGAGTGCTACTTTTTCACTTGTGAATCCTTTGGTAGACCCTACAATACACAGTTATACAGTAGTGAATACAACCTTCCTTTCTCACCTCAGGCAACAATAATGTAAGTCCTGTATGCAAGAAAAATCACCAAATGAAGTCGTGAGTTCCTGACACAGAACAGGAGCCTAGTCCACAGAGTCCCCAGTCCCCCCCAGGTCCCTGACCAGCCCCCTGGGGTGTGTGCGTGTGTTGAAGGGTAACATCACATGGCTAATGACTGAATCAAATCTCATTCAATTTGTTAAAAATAGCAGCAAATAGAATTTGCTAGTAAGGATTGAAAGCCCGTCTATAAAGTGAGCAAATCAATTCCTTCTGAAGTTCCTAGGTAAAAGATGTTTGGGTGAAAATGTGATGTAAATTTAAAACCAGGTAAGGATCATTAGGACTGCAGGAGTTGGGGGGGGTAGAATGGGAGGGTCAGCACTGTCTGGCCTGTTGCTCAAGATTCAAGAATAGTTTTATTTCTCATGTAGGTTTGACAAATGTGAGAGGAAAATATGTGAATTTTTTTCCCCAGAGACAGAGTCTCACTCTGTCACCCTCGGTAGAGTGCCATGGCGTCTCAGCTCACAGCAACCTCCAACTCCTGGGCTTAGGTGATTCTCTTGCCTCAGCCTCCTGAGCAGCTGGGACTACAGGTGCCCATCACAACACCTGGCTATTTTTTGTGGTTGTTGTTTTTGCCGTTTGGCCAAGGCCAGGTTGGAACCCGCCACCCTCTGTACATGGGGCGGCACCCTACTCACTGAGCCACAGGTGCTGCCCTAATATGTGAAAAAAATTTAAAGATCAAAAATACATAACAGGGCATGGTGGCTCATGCCTATGACCCTAGCATTTACGGAGGCTGAAGTGGGAGGACTGGAGGAGGCGAGGAGTTCAAGACCAGCCTGACCAATATTGTGAGACCCTATCTCTGGCAGAAATAAATAAATAAATAGAAATAATACATAAAAAAGGAACACAGGTTTTTCAATTAAGTCATGTTTTTACTTTCTTACACAAAATATGGAAAGTCCAATCTTTCAGAAAGACAGAGACAGAGATAATCACAGTGACTCATACCCCTAGGAAATAAATGGTCTTGTAACCCGATCTAAGCTCAAAATCCACCTAAAACTTCAAAGGGGGGCTCCAAAGAAATGGAGACTGTGAAACAGTAGTGGGAGGCGGTTTCCATTATCATCGCACTGATTCCACTCTCGGTTTGTAGCATATGTGTGTTTTCCCAGAGAGTTTAGTGCCTGTCATCCGCCCCAGCCCATCCTCCCCGCTCAGTGCTCTGCAGACCAAGTGGCAGCACCCTGCAGTCTCAGGTAACAAACTCAGGACTCAGGCAGGGAGGGAGGAGAGCCTCACGGATGGGCGGTCACCATCTGCATCCCACAGCCTCACCTCCATCTCACAGCTTTACTCGGAACCTTTCATAAAATAACATCCTGATATGGCCTCGGAATCAGAGACCTGTTTCCTCTCTGTGTCCATTTCATTTGGGTTTAAAATCCAGAGCAGATTCTAGGCACGTTGCGGGGCGGGGGTACCCTGATGCGTCCCAGAGTAACTTTTCTCTTTGAATTGGGAGCGTGATGCCCACTGGCCAGACAATATGGTTCTGGTATTTGCTGCTGTGACTTTTGCCTGTCAGATTGTCTAAGGAAGTGACAGAGATCCAGCTCTCAGATGTAGGATGAAATTCTGACTCAAAGTTGGGTATGAAAGTCCCCTGCTCTCCTCATGCTAGCAAAAGGCATAATTACAAACCTGGAAAACAGCTTGGAAAGCACAAGTTTTAAAAGTCAATGGAATTTTGTCTTATGAAGATTTCAGTTTAAGTAATAGTCTCTAAGTTTTCCTTCTAAAGGAATAACCATTTTTCAGCCTATCTGAGCATTTCATAGCTACATACATGTGCTTACAGGAACTTGGTACACGACCAAACAGTGGGAATATCCTTAGAAAAATTTTTAAAATTCTAACAAAACTCACTCTTAATTAGAATAACTTTTAGCTTAGATTGCAAACTAATCAAGTGTCTCTAAAAATAAGTTCATTAAGTTCATACCAAACTAAGTGGAAGTTACACAATGTAGACTATTGGATATTAAACACAAGAACAAAAAAGACGCTATGAATGAGGAATCATCCCGGTTAGTTTGCCTTGGATCCAAGAACAGCGTTAATTACATCTCCCTAGAAAGGAAAAAAGTCACAAAATTATAATGCGATAAAATAAAAATTAAAAGGCAAAGTAGTCTTTAAAACACCGTGTAAAAGTTCTAAGTCAGTGATCCACTTATAAAGGGCACCGAGCAGGACCGATAAAAAGGAAACAAACAAAGGCAAGTTTAAACAGTGACAGTCGCTCCGGGGTAACTCTGCTCTGCCCAGGAAGGCTCTTTTAATGAAGTTTGATAAATAATTTTATAAGGACCCAGGAAGAGGACAATTTTGGCAGCTCTGCTTTAGCCGTAATGCTCAGACCTGAGCTTTCTCATTTGTAGATAACCTGTTAAACTTAATGATACCTTTTATTTTTTTTTATTTTGAGACAGTCTGTCTGTCGCCCTGGGTAGAATGCCATGGCGTCATAGCTCACAGCAACCTCAACCTCCCAGGCTCCAGCGATCCTCTTGACTCAGCTTCCTGAGTACTGGGTAGCCAGGACTACAGACGCCAGCCACAAAAACTGGCTAATTTTTCCATTTTTAGGAAAAGCAGGGGTCTCTTGTTCAGGCTGGTCTCAAACTTCCTGAGCTCGAGCAGTCCTTCCAAAGTGCTAGGATGACCGGTGGGAGCCACTGCACGGGGCTACCTGTGCTTCTACTGCAAAGCGTCTGGATGCCGGCACATCCTGTCTGTCATCTCGAATCTTGAAATACACTTGTGTCAGAAGTTTTAGCTACATGAATTGTAGCATATTGTACTTACCTTCCTGAAATTTGCTTTTTCTCATTTAACACTGTGTTTTTAGACTTACTCAAAATTTGTTCTATTAACAAATATATATCATTTAAATT
This sequence comes from Galagoides demidoff, assembly GCA_963574575.1. NCBI lineage: Eukaryota > Metazoa > Chordata > Mammalia > Primates > Galagidae > Galagoides > Galagoides demidoff. The sequence goes on along the minus strand of CAUYQV010113859.1, from coordinate 16,883 downwards.
TCTGCAGTGGAGTCACACACGTGAAAAGGCCGGACTTTATTTATCCAGTTCTCCCCTGATGATCATTAGGTTGTTTCCGACTTATCAACACATAAACAAGACCACTAGAACACTGTCTTCTCATTAGCATGTCTGTCCAATAAGTTAAACAAAGCCCTAAAAAGACAGGCTCAGATCTATCATTTAAACATCTATCAGGGTGGTGGTCCTGTGGAATAGGGAAGCTATAACAATTTAGAACTTAAGGACCCAGTAAATAAATGGAGTAAATCAAGGCAGGTAGTGACAGGCAGGGCTGCTGACGTCCCTGACAAGTGGGGGGCTGGGGTCCTATGAAACTAGACTTTGGAGACGTGGGCCAGGAGCACACCAGCAAGTCTTCTGTTAAAGAGGGCTCAGCTGGGTGGCAAAGGTAGATAAGAAAGTCCTCTTAAAATGGCCAAGGCTTCAGAACTCATTCCTTAGCTAAAATCTAAGGAATCATTATGCATCTCAATCAGTTGAGAAAATAATCTTCAAAAGTATTTATGATGTTGTTCCTTTTTGTGCTTAGAAGAATAAGCATTATGAAGAACAACCATGCATCAGATCAAACAGGCAAGTTTAATATTCTCTGCATTAAAGAATTTGTACATCTGATATTTTAAGTATTCATGACATATAAGAGAATTTACCATATTAGATTATCAGATAAACATCTGATTCTTCCATTAATGTGTAATTTATGTAGGGTTGTGATCATAGATTGAACTCTTACTGATTTGTAAATAGCACTGGAACATTTAAGAAAATTTGACTCATCACATTTAAAATTATTAATTTATGAAATTAATATGAATTCCTTAAGTATCTGAGATCTAAGGTACTTAAAAATCTAATATACTAAACTTAATAAATGAGACTTAAAATATTTTTTAAATTTTAACTTGTAAATACTTAAAAGTATACATTAAAATCTGCTAGACTGGCTCAGTGCCTGTGGCTCAAGTGGCTAAGGCACCAGCCACATACACCTAAGGTGGCGGGTTCAAATCCATCCCAGGCCCGCCAAAACAATGATGGCTGCAACAAAAAATAGCCGGGCGTTGTGGCGGGCACCTGTGGTCCCAGCTACTTGGGAGGCTGAGGCAGGAGACTCGCTTGAGCTCAGGAGTTGGAGGTTGCTGTGAGCTATGATGCCACAGCACTCTACCCAGGGGGATAGCTTGAGGCTCTGTCTCAAAAAAAAAAAAATTCTGCTAGACTATGAACAGAAAAATAACATATATAATCTAAAATGTGAAAACTTAGGGTGAGCTTTCTTTTTCTAATATACCATTTGAATATAAATGTTTTAAGTCCAAGTAGACAGAGTAATCTTTCCTATGTATAAAGACTACCTTACAGAACATTAGAAATAAGAAATACAGAAAAACATGCTGACATCTTACTCATGTCTTCTGAGGCGTACGTGTCTATACTTACATGGCATCTGAACTTCTGTTTTATTGAAATTCTCTCCAAAGAGGCTACTATAATTTATATTCTTATGAGAATAGGGAACTTGTAGGGAGTTCCTAATTCCCTGCAACTTTGCTAGTATTTGATATTTTAATTTTTGCAAATCCAATTACTGTGAACTAGTGTCTCACGTAATTTTATTATAATAGCCTATTTCCTCATTACTAGTGATGAGTGTTGCTTCAGGAGTTTATCTGATATTCCAGTTTCCTCTTCTGTGAATTCCTATTTGATATATTTTCCCATTTAAAAAATTGAGTTGTATGACTTTTCCTTATTGTTTTATTAAAGTTTTTTATATATACGAGGTATTAAATGTCTGTTTTACATATTGGAAATCTCTTCTTCCAATCTGTTACTTTTAACTTGAGGTACAAAATCCTGAACAGAAAACTTCAGTGGTTTTAGAGGAAGAGCCGAGTTCTGCCGAGAGCTTCACTGAGTGCAGGAAGATGGTGATTGTGTTGGACCTCCTGACTCCTTTAACTTTTCTAACAACCTTTTATTAATGTTTTTAATAAAATATTTTTAATGAGATATATGAGAATGCTATCAAGTTTTAATTCCATTTAACAATACTTTGGTTACTTTTTTAGTTACTAGCAGAGTTAGATTTTAAAATATATTTACTAGTCGCTTTTTGTTTATAATCTGCTCCTGACCCTTGCCGATTCTTCTTCTGAAATCTGGTGTTTTTTCTTAGTGATTTGGGCATATTTTTAATGTTTTTAACACGTTGATAATATGTGTTCACAACATTGCTGCTTGCAATGGCAATTTAAATATAAGAAACAAAGACAAACTTGAAAAGCTATTTTTATAATAATAGGCATCTAATGATAATGAGTTGCTTGTCAAAGTTTGGCAACAAAACTTTTATGTTTGCATAAAAGAAGCAAGAGAACAGGATGGTGCCATCAAAAATGCTTGTCTTCAGGAACATTGGACAGTACTGAAAAATATGATTATTTCATGTAAAAATCTTTGTATATACATGGCAGTACAAAGAAAATGTCTTCAGTTTATACAGATATTACGGAGTCCCAACTACAACTAGGTACAAGTAAGTTATTCCATGTAGTGTTTCTAGTTATTATGCTCAGGAACACTGATATTCTCACTCTTCACAGATGAGGAAAGTGAGGCTGGAAGAGACTGAGCCCAGCAGGTGCCCTGCCTTGTAGGTGGCCACCCTGGGGCATCTGTGTTCACAAGAACACACTGCTGAAGATGCGTAAGGAGTTAAATCCTTCACAGGCTGCAAAAGTACAACTGCACAGACTTACAGAAGGACCAAGGGTTTTTACTTCTGGGTCTTACCCGGCCAGAATCCAGAGCAACAGGCATATTTCTCAGTTCGTACACAGCAACTTGGCCGTCACTGTCCCCCACCAGGAGGCAATCTGTCTGCTTGGCAAAGAGGACGGTTGTGAACTTGATTCCAGGATTAGCAATGTTCACAATCAGAGGATCCAAACTGTAATGAAATGTTTTATTTGTGAAGTCAGTTCTCTCTTTCTTTATTTTTTTTTTTGAGACTGAGTCTCACTATACTGCCCTCAGTAGAGTGCCGTGGCGTCACAGCTCAGAGCAACCTCAAACTCTTGGGCTTAACAGATTCCTTTGCCTCAGCCTCCCAAGTAGCTGGGACTACAGGCACCCGCCACAAAGTCCGGCTATTTTTTTGTTGCAGTCGCCATTGTTGTTTAGCTGCCTGGGCTGGGTTCGAACCCAACAGCCTCGGTGTAGGTGGCCAACGCCATAACCACTGTGTGGGCGCAGAGCCAAAACTCAATTATATTAATAAGGCCATTTTAACATACAGACAAAGGAAAGTTTGAGATTTCTTTTTTACTTCATATAACAAAACCCCAAATCCTCTTTAAGTGTTTCCAAACTCAAAATAACTACTTCTCATTCCTTACTTACCTCCATTTCTTCAATGCACTAAATTCAACCAGGTAAATTCAAGCGACTCACAGCTGAGATGTAAGTAAGCTTATGAGCTTGGTGACGGCTGGTTTTCTGTCAGCTCGGCGCCTGCGGTGCCTCTGTGGTTGGGCCACATGCTAGTCTACACATTGCTGTGAGGGTATTTTTTTTAGATGGGCTTAACATTTAAATCAGTAAAATTTGAATACAGACGACTACCCTTCTCAGTATGGCGAGGATGCACCCAATTAGGTGACGGCCTTAAGAGAAAAGACGAAGGTTGCCCAAAGTGGAATGGTGTTCTGCCTGCGTGAGGCCTTTGGTCTCAAGACTGCAGCAGGATCTGGTGGAAGTTCAAGATGCCCAAAGACTTCAGACTTTCAGGACCTCCAATCATGTGAGCCAATTTCTTAAAATAAAACTCTCTACATATAGACACTGACCATAAATACAGATTATAGATAGATAAACAGAATCATACTATTGTTTGTGCTTCTCTGGAAAACCCTGACAAACACAAGTTCTTAAATAATCCCTGCCTTTTAACAGCAGAATGTTTTGATTCAAATGATGCTCTGGAACACAAATGTGCATTCTGAACAAGAACTTTCTAAATCTTGCTCATCTAAAGCAATCCAGCTAATGCCCTCAAAAAAGAACAGAAGTAGCAACTTTGTACACTGTTCTTTTAAAGAAGCATTGTTCTGGGAACTACAGTTTTTTCAGAAAAATTAAAATCAGAGTTGGGATTATTAAGTAGCCATTTTATGCGTCAGTCACCTTATACTAAAAACTACATTGTTTTGTGATGTAATTCTTGATTTTTAGTTAGTATTATATTATAAACAAGCCATGACAAAAATTTAAAGTTACTGAATGATTAACTTCTAGGAAAAAATTTTACCATGAAGAATAAACCCATTGAATTTTATCCCATTTATTTTAAACCAGAATGTATTTTCCAGCTCCTTCTGCTAATAACTAGTATAAAGACCTATGGTATTTTCCAGCTGAGTGAGGTCATTTAATATTTTATTTCGGCATTGTGAAAATGTCCCATTAAGAAGCATGCTTGCCTTGAGATGATCCGCCCCTAACCTTGGTGTGACATCTTAAATCTCTCATTTTAATTAAGTTCATATCCCTTTGAATATGTTTTCAAATGAGGTGAGAGAATAATATTGCAAAAATAATTATTTTGTCCCCTTTCTTTATCTATTGTAGAGAATCCTTAGTTAAGAATATAATCATGCCTTCTTTTATTCCTCCATAAACCAGGCAGTTAGAATTCAAGAATTCCAGAGTTTATAAGATAGCTCCCTGTAAAAGTTTGAGAAGATGTAAATTATTTTCACTCAGACATTTTAAAATTACATATGGTGTAAATAATTTACATTAATACAGCATCCCAGCATGTATATTTTTCATGGACTCTCATAATATAAACTATTGCATCTTTTTAAGTAACTATAACACTCTCTAACTGATGCCAAAAGGGATCAGGTGCCATTTCGTTTGAATTGCTTCTACTAGAAATGTCCCCAGGAAAAATATTAACACTTACGTGCTGATCTGAAGGTCCCAAATCTCCACTCTACTTTCATTTGCCGCTGCAAATATATAGGAGGACTTTGGAGACCAGGCAACGTCGTAAACTACGTGAGTAGTTGGGTAAAAACTCAAAAATGGCCTGGTGTTCTCCTGCTGCCATATTATAACACCCCAGTCTGCAGAGCAGCTTAGAAACACATCAGGACAAAACGGGTTCCAAGTTACTTTATACACTGGACCCTAGAAGTGAAAAAAAAAAAAACTTAGGTAGGTAATATTTAACATCTCATATTTTAAATTCAACCAGCAAATTAAACATACTAAGATTTCTAAAGGATTACTCTGCCTTTTATTTTATTTTATTGTTTTATTTCATTGCATTGCATTTTAACTTTGAGATAGGGTCTTGCTCTGTTGCCCAGGGTAGAGTGCAGTGGTACCATCATAATTCACGGCAACCTCAGCCTCCTGGGCACAAGTGATCTTCCCGGCTCAGCATTCTGAGTAGCTGGAACTACAGGCAACTGTCCCAATGCCTGCCAAATTTTTTATTTGTTGTACAGATGGGGTCTCCCTATGTTGCCCAGCTGCTTGTGAACTCCTGCCTTCAAGCCATCTTCCCGTCTTGGTCTCCCAAAGTCTAAGATTACAGGCATGAGCCCCCACACCCGCACCATCCATGTGTGGGTGTTGTTATAGCTGAGAGTAGGATGATAAACTCAATCTTCTGTATACTACTCCATATTGAGACATAAAAAATGGGTGCTACCATATTCAGTAAGTATTAGTATGTTATTATACATCCTTATTTTTAATAGAAAACATTAAGAAGAAAGGGAATGAGGGAGAAAAATAAATAAAATTAATGGCACAATCATAAAAAGATACAGTGCATGCGCCTATAGGCCTACTACATGGAACGCTGAGATGAAAGGATCCCTTGAGCCCAGATCGAGGGCATGTGGGCAATGTGGCAAGACTCATGGCTCTTAAAAAAAGAAAAAACAGGCATGAACAAGAGACAATTTTACTTTGAGATAAGCAAAGTCTTTTAGAAATAAATAAAAATTGGCACTTCCAGAACTTGCAAAAATAAATCAAGGATATTCAAAAGATAAAATGCCCACGCCTTATTTGTGGCTTCCATGGAAGAAAGCACCTACTTCAAGCTAGTATTGTTGTCATAACTCTGAAGTTTTAAATTTATTTGTAAGTTGAATATAATAATATTAATGATATGATTTTTTTCAGAAATACTACAAGATAAATTAAACTTTCCATACCTAGTATAATTAAACTAACCTTATGCCCTCTGTAGGTATCTAGGTATTGTTCATTATATGAACAAGAACATTTGTGAATATGACCTTCTTCAGTGCCAGCCAAATAGATATTTGTGTCCTGCAACAGAGAGAGCAAAGTGCGTATTAGCAGGTGTGCTGAATAAAAGGTCAGACGAATCAGGACCTCTCACATCACGGCAAGAGCCCAAACCAGAGACACCACCTGGGATTCGGGTGACTTTGCCTTTTTATTCTACCCGAAGACCATTATGCAAAGGAAAATACCGTCTCGTCCATTGCTAGAATAGAGGGTAGCATTTAATATCTAGTCGAGAAATTACATAGAAAATTTTGATTTAAAACAATGAAGGAACATTCCGACATTCGAGCTGCTTGACAGTGGCCCCAGCAGTGCAGGAGACGGTGAGGTAATAGCAAGCTTCCTCACGTCCAAGGACGTTTCTAGGACACCAGGCTGTTTCCCCATCTCAGCATGATCGGCATTCTGGATATAATTCTTTGTTGGGGGCTGTGGGGAAGCAAGGTGGCAGTGGCTGTCCGTCCACTGTGAGACACTGCCACTCCTCCCTGTGAGCAAACCCATCCCCCGCCCCCGCCCACACTGAGAACTACTTTTCTAGAGTCAAAGTAAAGGTGGATTATAGGAATTTGACAGTGAAGGCAGTTAGCAGATGGCTGAAGTAATTAAATAATAAGGGCTTGGATTATATTAGCAGCGGAAGGCTTAGACTAGAAGCAAAGGTCTGACAAGACTTAAGCATCATTTGGATAACAGAGCAGAAGGGAGAAGGGGCTGGAGAGTTCTGGTTTGGGTCCTGGGGTGAATGACGGTGTCAGGAGAGACACGATCATGTTGCGTGTAACAGAAAACATGAGATGCGTCTTCTTAAAAGTTTGTCATAATGGCTGAATTTTCTGATTCCAAAGTACCTCTAGGCTAAAAGAATTAGAAAAAATAGAACTTCAGTGGCTGTGCTCGGATCTAATTCTGATCTTGACAACCCCGAGGACTTGGTCGAGTGTGGAGGGCTGGCTGTCCTGGTTCAGGTTTCTGCCAGTGTAACGGAGCCACAGAACAGCCAAGGGGGCAAGGAGAGGGAAGTTTAATTTTTCAAGTTTACCATGAAGTTGTAAAGAGAATCTTCCCATAGTTCCTTAGGAATATGTGCCTTTCATCTATCTGGAAAAGTGGATGAAAGTCAGGAGAGCCAAAGGGACCCCCCTCCCCGTGGGGACCCCTACCGTCCCTTAGGTTGGCAACTACAGCTGTGCTTATGTTTTTACTTATAAAGCATAATGTTTTTAAATAAAAACTAGCTTTATCGGGATATAATTCACATATCGTACAATTCACCCATGTAAAGTACACAATCCAGTGTTTTAGTTTTGTCAGAGTTCTGCGATCATCACCCAAAAAAGAACCTGCTTAGTCCCGAGCAGACACCCCACTGCTCCTCCCACTCCCACCTCCAGCACCCCCGGCCCGGACAACCACTTCCCTATTTTCTGTCTCTAGGTAGCGGGCATAGTGGTCATTAACATGCTGACATTTGGTCTTGGTTTATATCTCAGTACACCTCAGGTTTTGAAAACTGTTATGTGCAGTAGCAAATAATGGCTTGAACTATTAATCACGTACCTTGGGGTGGAAAGCAAAGCACATCCCCGGGGCCTGCCGGGATATCAGGGCCGCCTCACCCTTCTTCTCCTTGTCTGCGCCTTTTTTGTTGCTGCTAGCAGTGGTTCGCTTTAAACGCATCAAATCTTAAAGAAACAAAATATACAACTTTTTATTTACTACATGAAAACATACTGCAGATATCACGTGTGTCTTCTGCAGACGGTATTCCCATTCCTGCCGTCTTTCCTGTGTGCTCAGGTAAGGTCAGCAAATCCTACAACCAGACGCCTAGAACAACAATGACGGAGGCTACTGGGCTTTATCCTTTCTGGCCGACTCCAAATTTGTCAGCTTCCACATGCAGCTCACTGGAAATTTCTAAATCAACGCAGGGCAGGGCAAGAACAAGATGATTTGATTTTTTTGTTTTTGTTACCGTGACAGTCCAGGCCTTTTCGGATCACCCATTTGCAGATTCTCCCGTCCGCGGAGATAGAAACTAGTATTTCTCTCTTGTCGTCGCCCGTGGTGCCTCGATCTTGTTCCACCCACTGTAGTTGCCATATGGGTCCCAGATGCTTCTGAGGCGATTCACTGAGTCAGGGAGCAATAATCAACATGCAATCATCACAATGAGTTTTTAAAGGCCTTAGCGTATAAGTGGTAAGGACGGATCCCTAGAGGGTCAAGACCTACTTACATAATGATGTTTTTATTGCTCAAAACTAGACTCCTACTTTAAATATTTTGAAAAATAGGAAAGACAATCAATCTGCCACCTAATACTCACTGCTGTTGTTCTTGTTTCTTACAAAAGGGAAGTTTGGCTGGCCCTTAATGATATTAGCTATCATAAATGGAACACAAAAGCAGATATTTTATTTATTTCAGAATCTACTTTCTTATTCCGTCCACTCTCTCTTAGTGTAGTTGTGTCAATTCAGAGTTCTGCAACCATCACCCAACAAACAAACTCCATAATTTTACTTTGTTTTAGATACATGGAATATAAATGTCTTCATTTTTAGAAAGACTTTTTTCATGGCTTAAGTCAATCAGTCATTTTAAATCTTATTTAGGTAAACATCTTCTTTTATTTCCAAACTTCTTCCTGGATTGATTCTGTGGATAGAGATTTAAATTTTTTCTGAAAAATGAAAATCACTTATCAGACTATTCTTTCCTTCCTCTCAAATTAGTGCAGTTTCTGTTTTGAACTCCTTGACTTTTTATACAAACCTCTAGTGCAATAGCTCTGAACATTTTGAAAATCATGGATGTCTTTGATTATTTGGTAAAAATTCTGACCCTCTTTCCAGAAACAAGCATGAAAGCCCATGCTTACAAAACTGCAGATGATTCCAGGTTAAGGCTAAGAACCTGCATTAATGACTATTTCCTGTTCCAGCTTAGTTTATTCAAACGCGGATACAAACATATCAATCACTTCATTTTAGACCCACTGGTTATCTTGCTCATTAAAAAACCCTAATCTATTTGAATACCTTTCGCCTTTAATCTTTTGATTTTTTCAATATATAACCCATTCATTCATTCATTATTCTTCAAACATTTACTGTACTCAGGCTACGTGGCAAAACTGTGTGACACACAGAGGAACAAAGGTTAAGAGTTGACCCTTGCTCTTAAGAAGGTTACACTCTCCTCAGGAAGATCAATGAGGTCTGACAGTTGAGGTCACAAACTCAGCCTAGATAAAGTGCTACGTCCTTTGTTGTTGACTATCACTGTGATCAACGAAGTTCTCCCCTTGGGAAGCCACGCACCCATGCTAGCACCTAGTCCACCCTTCAAGGAAATTTTAGAACTCTTTTTCTAGAATCAAAACTGTCATATTACCCTTCATGTCCTGAATGTCATCAAAATGTCTTCCTGTCTACTATTTCCTTTATTTTCAGGTAAAAGAAAAAGTCATTGAGGGCCAGATCAGGAGAGTACCGAGGGTGCTTCAATACAGTTATTTGTTTACTGGCTAAAAAATCCCTCACAGATGGTGCTGTGTGAGCAGGAGTGCTGTTGTGGCGCAAGAGCCACGAGTTGTTGGCCAAGATTTTCAGTTAAGGTTTTCCTGTTTCTCTTGAGCACAATTCACTGTGCTTCTCACAGTCAGCCAATGATTTTGATGCACAATTTGATGAATTTTTGCCATGTTTTTGTTAGTTCTGCTCATTACTTGCTGCCCTTCTACATCAGTGACATTCTCTCCCCTCAGAAAAATGTTAAATCTATTTGTACCCTGCTGTTTTCTTCATGGCATCATTCCCATAAACTCAGACCAACATGTCCCTGATTTCACTTTCTCTCTTCCAAGTGTAATGAGAAATTTATGAATGTTTGTTTGTTGCTCTAGTTCAGGATCTGACATTCTGGAGATGACTCACAAAAATACACAACAATAATGAACGCCCCTCAGCAAGATGTTGCCACACATCAGTATGAATGAAACTGTGAGACACTGACATACACTCAGGCTGTGAAACCCTACTGAGCTGTGTGCAGTGTCACCAACGTCAATGCACTGGGGCAGGTCTGTGAACTCAACTGTCAGACCTCAGAGACATAGTTATGTGCAGGGTGACAGTGCCATGGTGCAGGTGCACAAAGGCTCAATAGGGAAGATTCCCTAGAGAAGATGACACCAACGTGACAACTCAAGACAAGCATAAACTGGTTTTTGCACGTTTTTTTTTTTTGGCCAGGGCTGGGTCTGAACCTGCCACCTCCAGTATATGGGGCTGGCGCCTACTCCTTAGAGCCACAGGCTCCGCCCAGCATTAACTGTTTTTTAAAAAGAAATGCTGAAAGAAGTTTGTTGGTGAAGTGGGCAAAGATCAAGCAGACATTATTATGACAGAGCCTTCCAGCTTAAGAGAATGTAGAGAATTATTAAATGTTTCAAAAATAAAGCCACTAATCTCAATAACAACATAACCAGTGACTCAAAACTAAGTAATGTTAGAGTAAATCTTCCTGGAAAAGCAAATCCCATGGACTTCCCTAAGGCGTGGGTCCTTACCTGGTATCCAAGACTGGGACGTTAGCGGTGTTCTGTACGTTGTAAATGGCAACCGTGCCGTTGTAGTAACCAACCGCTAAAAGGTTAGGTGTTCCGATGGAAAAATCCAAAGCAGTAACTCCAAAGGGACTCGGGTAAATACGTTCTGGCCACTAAATTAAAAAAAAAAAAAAACCATGTTAAACTTTCATCTTGTATTGCAGACTACAGTAGGGCAGGATATGATGGTGGCCGAGAGGCTTCTGGTGGCAGTGGGCGTGTGAGAGAGTCAGTCCACACTCCGTCCTTCCTTCCTCCCAGCGCTCAGCGTAGGGGAGAACAAAATCTCAGCTAGTCTTGTTCTCACCTCGCCTTCTCGGCACTCAGTGTGTGTAAAAAATACGGCAAGGGCGTCTGCAGCAATCACGGTATTTTGATGGTCTTTCAGCAAGCTCAGCGTGATCATCACATGTCCATCTTCTTTTGACCAAGAATGGGCAACCAGCAAATCACGGAGCACAGATTCCTGCCTCTGAGTGCTTGTTTCAGGGGCTCTGCTGGCTAATTACCTCTCAACAATAAATAGACCACCAAAGCCCTCTAGGTCCTCTGCTCTACAGCCCATCCAGAGTTTTCATGTTTTGTTTTTATTGTCTAATCTAAATCCTTTCCTGCTTCCAACCACTCCCATGAACGAGGACAAGCTCCGGACGGCGGGTTCTGTTGTCCATCCCTCCTCATTTACAACTGCCTCTTTCTTTCCTGTATGCCACCAAACTCACCTCCTGCCAGACTGGGGCTATTTATAAAGACTTTAATCATTTTTATACGCTCTTCTGGCCCTTAAGTTTTCCACTTCACATTTCAGTTGTGAATTAGAACTAAAAGGGGTAAACTAAACTAAACTCACTAGCGTAAAGTAAAAGACTGACTAGGACAATTCAACATCAATCAGAAAATACTGTGATTCTTATTCATTCTCTTTGAAAACTTTACTCTGTATTTGTTGAGGATAGCAGAGATCAGGTGATAAGGAGCTATTTGCATGTTAAGAAACAAGCATTTAAAAAAACATGTAATTTTCAAAGGATTTCCACTTGCAGATTCGTTCTGTTTATAATTATCTGTGATAATCAGTAAGGGCTCAAACACCATCAAATCTAACAGCACGTAGTATGTGCTCAACAAATATTTGCTGAATGGATTCATAAAGGAATTCTCTCTACCCTACATTGATAAGAACAAATTGCAACTGTTATGAATTCACTTAATTGTTACATACAATTATGTATTTTATGAGAATTTTTGTCACCAGCTACTAAATAAACATGCTTCGTATTTCTGTTTGGTTTACCATGGGATTCTTTATTGACCAGCAGCAAGCCAGCCCTCTTTTTTGCTCCTTAAATCCAAAGTGCCCATAACCAACAGCCAGAAGGTCCTGAAAACAAGAAAAACACATTTAAAATAAGAGGATGGTGTGAAAATATTGGCAAATGTATAAAGACATATATTAATGAACTGTGTTAAGAATAGCAGAAAGACATTTTGACTGACGGGGTAACTAGCTCCCAGCATGCCATCTGTTATTGCTCTAAACCTCCATTTTCCTAAGCAAATAAAAATTAGTCAAATATCATGGTTCTTGTTTTCAGACTGAAGAATAAGAATCTAAAAAGAATCAATCGGTAAGAAGTTATTTTACATATTGGGTGATTCCCCAAGATTGTATGATTATATTATCTTATGGGCTTTGAAGATGACCTAATTATTTCAAATATAAAATAAAAGACACTGAAGTTAAAGGTGTGTGCTATGGATGGAGTCATGTTGCTTCCCTCAATTCATATCCTGAAGTCCTGACTCCTAACGTGATTCTATTTGGAGGCAGGGCTTTTAGAGGGTAGCTGAGGTTAAATGAGGTCACAAGGGTGGGGCCCTACTCCAGTAGGGTTAGTGGCTTCATAAGAAGAGAAAGAGCCCCAGAGCTCTGTCTCTGCTGTGGAGGACACAGCAGCCTGCAGGCCCAGAGAGCTCCCACCAGGAACTGAGTTGGTCGCACCTCCATCTTGGCCTTCAGGGACTCCAGATCCATGGGGAGTAAATTGCTGTTGTTGTTTAAGCCTTCTCACTCTGTGAGATCTACGGCAGCCCAAGCTGAAACGAATACAGGACGTTTCAAAAGCTTCATGCACCATAGTGTAGAGGCACATGGCACACCCCCTGGGTGAGGGGCACACTACAACTTGCACTTTACCTAACAAATGCACACAATGTAACCTGATCGTTTGTACCCGCCTACTAACCTGAACTAAAAAACAAACAGAAGTTTAATGACTGACGAAACTCTGCCTCTTCTTTGTAATCAGAGTCCTTTTATTTTTAAAACACTGTGTTTTCCTGTCTCCACCTTATGTTCTGACCAGCACTATCTCTCCATAACTCCTGCTGTCTTAGAAACACCACCCTTCCCACGCTGACACTGGCACTCCCTACTCATCTCTTCTGGACCACAGAGGGATCATTTTCTCTAGAAACATTCAAGAACTTCTCTTGCATGTTGCCACAGCACGATGTGTTTCCTCATCACAGCACACTGGACATTTGTGACTCAGTTACTTCCGTGTCCCCAGTGCCTTAATGGTGTGCCCAGCACAGGGTGAACTGTCAGTAAGCACTTGCAGAACTAATTAATAAATATTATGGACACTGTCTACAAGATGTCTGTGTTTAGCTTCAATCAAAATGACTTCCCTTAATGTCAATAGCAACATATTAATTTTTAAAATGCCAGTATGCTCAGTTTCTAAAGATCGTTATTATGTCTTTATTACAGACTATTACCCCACTTACCAACAAGATGTTCCCAAATATGGTCCTACAAATACAAACCCATAGTAAAAGTACTTTATTTTGTTAAAAAAAATACACATGATTATTAATAAAATAATGTGTCATTTAGGTTTCAAAAAATGATTACGGACTTTCTGGTTTTTAATAACGATGAAAATTATCAAGTTGGCACATATGTGCTAAGCATGGCAATAAAATAGTAAGGCTAATTCCTAAACATACATACACTGTAACTTAAACAAACAGATTAGCTCTCATCCCTTTAAAAGTATACTACTAAAGATTGATTCCAATGATACTGCCATTACCTAAAAGGCTCCTGGAATCACTATTTGGGAACCTCCTTTAGAACCAGTTTATAAACACACACACACAGGAAAAAGTCGGTCTTCTTACTCCATAATCATATTTTTACAAGCAAATACAGCATCCTCCGTCCATCTTATCTGTGTCAACATGACTTTTGGCAGCGTAGCACTTAAGAGCAAGAACTCTGGAGCCTGATGTCTGGATCTAAATTCTGTATTGTCCTTTAGTTGTGACACTTTGGGAAAATTAATTGTTATTTTTAGCCTTCAGTTTCCTCTCGATACAATGATGAGAATAACAGTCCCCAACAGAGAGTCGTTTTGTATCAGTAAAACACAACAGTGCCTGATAATACTCAGTGCTGGTGTAAGCATTTGCTAATAATAGTGGCGTTAGTATTTTAAGGAATCTCACAATTATTTTTCACATTCTTCCAAATAGGACCATGCAGAGGAGAATACAGATTCACATACATGAGTTCTGATTCATGTTAAAATACCCACACGCTATCTTTTTTTTCTTTTTGAGACAGAGTCTTACGATGTTGCACTCGGTAGAGTGCTGTGGCATCACAGCTCACAGCAACCTCAAACTCTTGGGCTGAAGCGATTCCCTTGCCTCGGCCTCCCAAGTAGCTGGGACTATAGGTGCCCGCCACAACGCCTGGACAGTTTTTGTTGCAGTTATTTAGCTGGGCCAGGCTGCATTCGAACCTGCCACCCTTGGTGTGGGTGGCTGGCGCTGTAACCACTGTGCTGCAGGCCCTGAGCCGACCACACACTATCGTTTTATTCACTTCTTAGTGTCTGACATGAATTCAGAGAATGCCATGTCCCAGGTAGATCTACTCAAGTAAAAATGGCAATGTTTGGTACATTAAATATCAAATAAATCAAAGTTCCTCCGTATCTGAGGAAAAAAATATTTTTCACTACTTGAACTTGATAGCTGTCCTTAAACGCTAGAGACGTGACCGTCAACACTTACTGGGTTTGCCTTATTCCAGGCGAGGCTGCTCACGTTGAGGCCTTTGGTCACATCGCAGGAGAAGGACCAGAGCCGCTCCAGGTTGGCGGGGATCGTTGGCTCCTCCCTGCGAGTCTCCTCCTCCTCCTTCTCCTTTTTCACTTCTTCCTCCCTCTCTTCTTCATCTGTATTACTTTCTGAAAAGCTCTTAGTTTCTTCAGGTTTACGTTCTAAAATTAAATTAAATTAAAAGATCATTCCGGCCAGGCATGGTAGCTCATCCCCGCAGTCCCAGCACTTGGGGAGGGTGAGGTGGGACCACTTGACACCAGGAGTTGGAGACCAGCCTGGGCCACATAGTAAGACCTTCTCTCTCTACAGAACAATTTAAAACTTAGCTGGATGTGGTGCTGTCCACCTATAGTCCCAGCTAGTTGGGAGTCTGAGGTGGGAGGATCACTTGAGCCCAGGAGTTGGAGGCTGCAGCGAGGTACGGTCATGGCACTGCACTCCAGCCTGAGCGACAGAGAAAGAGCCTGCCTCAAAGGGGAAAAAAAGCAAAAGAAAACAAAGAAAAAGCAAAAAAAAAAAAGATCCTGGTTCTCTATGCCACCAACAGCATCCCCACCTCCCACCAAGAGCGTCAGCATGATCATGGCCCTAGCGACAGGGCACCCAGCACAGCAGCCTGGACTGTGGAGTCCTCTGTTCTGGGCGCCCCACTTGAGTCCGGCAGCTTTTCTAGTCACCAGTAAAGGGGACGGTGTAGCACACCCAGGCGATGAACGTGTCTCCAGACTGTGAGAAGCCCATAGGCATTCTGCTGCTTTAGTGGCCATCGGGGCCAGTTATGACGACTCACCCCTCAACTGAGAAGGTGCGTCTAACATGTCCCACTCCACACACAGGACCTGAGGAACTTCACCGTGGTAGAAGTTCCCCCTGAAATTTTGTCAGATTTTCTTCCCACCCTCTGACAAGAGAATGTCTTATCACTAAGTTTATTTCTTGCTTACTGCGTCCAATAAGCATAATGTCATCAATCTGATGGATCAGTAGTGTCTTGTTGGAGAGAAAGTTTCCTATAGACTAAATTTTGACAGAGGGCTGAAGAATTGATACATCCCTGGGGTAGGACAGTGAAGGTGTATCGATGGCCTGGAGCTAAAAATGAATGGCTTCTCGGTTTTTTTTTTTTGTTGTTGTTGTTTGTTTGTTTGTTTGTTTTAAAGATATTGAATTAAAAAGGCCTTTGCCTTATCAATAGCCGCCACCAGGTACAAGGGAGGTGTCATAATTTGTCTCATGAAACCTCACGGGGAACGGCCACTGCACCTGGAGCCTCCAGCTGGTTACGTCGGTGATTCTCCCGTCAGTGTGCACTTCCCACACGAGCCACCTGCGTGAGCTGGAGGGAGGTGTGGCAGGAACCAACATCCCTGTGCGTTCCAAGTCCTAGACAGTGGCACCAATCTCAGAAGCCCCCAGGCATGCGCTGCTGCTTCTGGCTTACCCTGCTTGTCGCGGGAGCCCCACCCCAGTTCTGTGCATCTGTGGGTTTGACAAGCCTGTGTGACGTGTCCCCACCACTGCAGCACCAGAGTCGTGCACGGCCCCACATCCCTGTGCTCTGCCCGCCCACCCTTCCCCGTCTCCTCCCCCCAGAAACCACCCATCTTTCTGCCTTCTCCATAGTTTTGTCTTTGCCAAAATGTCTCGTAGCTGGAATCATAGTGTGTTGCCCTTTAATTGGCTCCGTCCATTTTTGTTAAGGATGTAAGGTCTGTGTTTAGATTCATTTTTAGCATCATTTGCTGAAAAAACTATTTTT
>CAUYQV010113857.1:0-11528 GCA_963574575.1 Galagoides demidoff | reverse complement strand
TTAGAGCTCTTCCAAAGAGAGTTGGAAGTAGGATGAAGGAACAGTGAGAGAGTTGAAGAAGCAAAAGCAGTGGGGAGGCATGAATATCCTCCTTCTCTCTGATTGAAATTGACTGCAACTCTTTCATTGGTCCCTCTGCACCTCCAGGCATTATTGGCCTTTTCTATTGGTCATTGATTATTGTTCTTTTCTATGGTTACCGAGGTTACTTCATATCCACATTCTTTTCCGTTTTGGGCAAGAACTGTTGAGTACTGAATGTTTCTACAGCCTCTTCAGACTTTCCTGTTCTGCAGGCCAGACTTTTCACCCCCTTCCTTAGTGTTCTTTTTTGAGAAGGTATTTGTTGTTTGCATTCTAGTCCCTGACAAGACGCAATGCACAATTAGAAGTAATAGTGCCACTAAAGACTGGTTTTTCTCCAAGGCATGTTTTGCATATATGAGAAGCTGTCACAGCTACATAGTATCTATTCACGCAGAATAATAAATGCTTTAATATTTGCAGGTGGAATATCTATAGAATAACACACATATTATATCTTATTTCTAACCTGCTTAGACAAGTCTACTTTACATCCTTTTTGACATATTTTCTTTCCAATTTAAAGAATTTTGTTGAAACCACTTGTTCCTTACATTTTTCTGTAATGAACATTTTATTTTTATTTATGCAAAATTATTTCTTTAATAATTCTACTTCATTACCAAAGATAATCTTAAAAGGAGAGAAATGTAGAAATAAAAAAAAATTGATGGCATTTCTATGCATTTCTGATAATGTTTATATCTTATTTTGTAAATGAAGTAATTGTATCTTTAATTTTAACATGTTTGACAATTAAGTGCCCAAACGTACCACCATGAACTTACATTGGCAGTGAAAGAGATAAGGAAATTTCACCCCAAAGTATGAGTACCTGGTATAAAGAATATTTTGAATTTAAGGTCATTCAAGGTCAAGAAACAATTGAGGAGGGCTTCCTTGTATCTGCATGAACTAAACTGGCCTGATCAGAGAATCAAAGGGAATAATTGGCTCTCCTCTTGTCCCTTCATACCATCTCAAAATATTTCAGTAATAGGGCCTGGGCATGTAGGTTGACCTGGCCCAATTTATTAGGATCATCAAAACCTGTCTCCCAGGTTAATCTACAAGTTACTCTCCATGCATTTATTCCCTCTAGCAACTTCCCTTGCAACTGTGTATGTCCCCACTATATTCCTCAATTTCTTCCTCTCCTCTGAAAAGCCTATATAAAGATATCTGTACTCCATTAGAAAACTGGGTTAGCACTCTCTGATTTCTCCTCTTGCACAGAGTAAATAAGTCCTTTCTCTTATTAACCTGCTTTAATTGTAAATTGATCTTTCAGCAAACTTTTGGGGGAAAGGACAAGTTTTCCCTTGCCCCTTCAAAGGCACTACACAAATAGCCTGGCAAGGTTTCATAACCTTGGTATATCTGCCTCACAGTGGTATTCATGTCTACATGTGGTGGTGTCTTGCTGAATGGCATTTATTATTGTTGTAGCACATTTTTGTGTGTTGTCAAAAATGTCAGAGCATGTCTTTGAGCACTGAACAAACAATAAATTTCTTGTTAAACTTGTGAAGAATGGAAGTGAAATCAAGGACCGAGTTCATAGGGATCATGCCATAAAGATAATGGTAGTATACAAATGAATCAAACATTTTGCTAAAGGAAGGGAAAGCATCACTGATGAAGAGAGGTCAAGGTAGCCAGAAATGAGCAGAACTCATGAAAACATTGCAAAAACCTGCCGAATTGTGTGTCAAAATCGTTAGCTGACTGTGAGAAGCATCAACAAATAGGATAATCCTAACTGAAAATCTTGACATTGATAGAATCAGGTATACTTGCCCAAAGAAACTTGTCCCACCCAGGCAGGCTCAGATTCATGGCCTACTCAGGAAGGGTCCTACTTATGTCCCTCCCAGGAAATAGGAATGCCACCAATGGCTGCCCTCCTTGACTCTTTAAATCCCCATCTACCGTAGCCCACTTGTGGAATTCCTTTCTTGATTTCACCCCACCTTCATCCAAGTAGAAATGAAAACCACGTTATTTCTACAGAACGGGGATTCCATTTTCCTTTGTTTCACACTTTGGAATAGTCTTTCTTCCTTGGGTCTAGAAACTTTCAGGCATGAGAAAGATGTGTGCAAAAATGGTTCCAAAAGAGCTCATTGGTGAATAAAAGCAAAGGAGAGTTAAAGTTTGCAAGACCTTTTGGAAAGGCAAGATGATGTTTGTGGCCATGTTATCAATGGTGATGAAACATGGGTGTACCAATAAGACTCTAAAACAAAGCATCAAAGTGCACAATGGAAGTTAGCCAATTCTCCATGACCAAAAATTTCCATCAGTCCAAATCAAGAGTCAAAACAATGTTGCTAAACTTTTTTGATATTAGAGGTATTTTCATTATGAATTTGTATCAACTGAACAAACTATTAACCAAGCTTACTATTTGAAGTTCTCTTACTATTTGAAGGCTGCTTGGAAAATGTTAGACAAAAATGACCTGAACTTTTCACCAACTCATGGCTCTTACATCATGACAATGTGCCAGCTCATGCAGTACCATCTGTGAAGGATTTTTTTAACCAGTAAACAAATAAATGTATTGGAACACCCTCCCTACTCACCTGATCTGCCCCTCCCCATGACTTTTTCTTTACCCAAAGATAAAGTAAATATTGAAAGGAAGATATTTTGACTTTCAGGGCATCAAGGGTAATATGATGACAACACTGATGGCCATTCCAGATAGAGTTCCAAGAGTGCTTTGAAGGGTCACCTAGGCACTGGCATTGGTGTTCGGCTACCCAACGGAAGTACTTTGAAGGTAGTAATAGTGATATTCAGCAATGAAGTACATAGCACCTTTTCTAGAATGAGTTCGTGAACTTAATTGTCAGACTTTGTATATTTTGCTTTTTGTTCTTCTTAACATTATTTTCTATGCATGCAATTCAAAATCATATAACAACATGCCATAGTCTTGATAACTATACTGAGAGAATATTAAACAGATAATGCAATTGTCTCACCCTGGCTAAAAATACATTAACTGAAAAGAATAAAACTTAACAGACAAGAGAATTCTGTATATATTATGTTTTAGTCTAATGAAATACATTTATTTCTATAGAGAACAAATTAAAATGACATTACATTGAAATGTCAGAGTTTACTGAACTAAGGAAAATTAATTATATTCACAGACAAGGTAGATAATATTAATAATTGAATAACATATGTCTCACTTAATACAGTGGCAGTTGGTGAGAACTATGGCAAATTGGAGAATATGCCTGGGTATCTTGCCTAAAGCCCAACCAAACACAAAATACGTTTATGGTAATCTGTTAGCAGGTTTCTAGTTTATAACTTCTGGAGAGCTAGTGTGATTTCCTCCCTAATAGCGATTGAAGAGAACTTCAGAACATTAGACCCCTTTGGGTGTAATTATAGTAACACCATCCATAGACAAACATAAAAGGCTGCAGCCATGTAAGTCTTTTGCAGGGTCTGTAGCTTCTATTTTCGTAAATTCTCTTGCATCTATTCAACAAGATGTTTGTTTACATATCTGCTGCCTAACTGCTCATATACACTCAGTAATCACTATGTGCTAGAAAGTTCTATACAATCTCATGTGTTCTGTATTTTTTTCTCCTAGCTATGCAGCTGTGTAATACTTAGTTTCTCCTGCACATCTCCCTCAGACTGCATGTTATTTGAATGCGATGCACTAGGATTATTTGCTGGCTAGACATGCCATTCATTTGGCTCTATTAAAATGCAATGCTATAAACTATTCTTCACCCAGAAAACACTGCCACGACTTGAAAAACTAGCCAAGAACTGTTTCAGAGAAAAATTTATAGACTATTTGGAAATTAGACCAACAAAAAATGTCTCAATGAACAGAAGTAGAAGTATGTATGTTGTTGTTTAAAATGACAAACAGCAATCTGAACTTCAAATTTGTCATTTATATGCATTTTTAACCTGAATCCTCAGAATATTTTTAATCTGGTCAAGAATATATTTTCTGTGAGACCTTACTTATCGGAGTATTTTTGGTGGTAACTGTGACAGAGCTTTATACATGACATTGAATAAAAATCATAAACTTTGGTATGATACAGACCTTGATTAAAATCCAATTCAACAGTTAAATAACCTCAGAAATTCTTGGGATGTATCTATAAAATGAAGAAAAAATTCCTACTAGAAGTAGTTGTCTTGTATATTTGAAATACATTTCCAGTCCATTAGGTAGGCTCCTTTCTGTACTTCCTGTGCTGTAAAGTAGGTCCTTTTTCAGGCACTGTGTTCAAATCCATGTCTCTATATCAGCCATACTATAAGCCTCTAGATGAGTGTTTATCAACATTTTTTTTTTTTCAGTTTTTGGCTAGGGCCAGGTTTGAACTTGCCACATCCAGTATATGGGGCTGGCGCCCTACTCCTTTGAGCCACATGTGCCACCCTCAACATTTTCTTTTATCTCAGAGCACACTTGAGCCTATAGTTTAACTTCCATGGCATGCTTAAATTATGTTGAACAAAAAAGAAAATTAAATAAAGAATATACTTATCGTGCTATGAACTTCTTTCTAAAATAATTTAATACTGATCATTAAAAATTTTCATAGCACATGTGAGATCCTCTCACAGCACACTGGGGTGTCCTGGCACACCAGTTGAAAATCACTGCTCTAGATAAAGTGGTTCTCTGTGACAGGAAAACCAAAGTCATAACAGATTAGGTATGCATCCTTGCAAAGATGAACAGTTAGCTCTTCAAGGACAGAAGGGATATTATGTAGGCATCTTGATATCAAGTAGTTGAATAGTCTCATCAAGGAAATGCCCATATTGCAGGGGGACTTGTGTTGGTTTCTATTACTATGAATTTGCATATTCAGAAGTAGAGGTAACTAGATCATCATTAGTAAGTGAGACGTCATGCTGACAGGTTCACTAGTGACCTCCATCTGTGCCACTGCCATCAGAACTGTGGTGGTACAGCACACAAAATCACCCCCAAACAATAATTAACCCCAGGCAGCAGGACACTGCCACATGTCAACAGGAACACAGTTGTGAGACACTGATTCATCACGGTTAGGAAACCTCACCAAGGTGTCTGTGTACAGCGCTGCCAACATAAGTGCACATTGGTAAGTTAACGAACTTAATTGTTCATGAACTTGTATGATGACAGCTCTGATGGTCATTCCAGAAAAAGAGTTCCACATTTGCTTTGAAAGGTGGATTAGGTGGTGGCATTGATGCATGGTTTCCCAAGGGGAGTACTTTGAAGGTGGTCATAGTGAAATCCAGCAAGGAGGTATGAGCATTTTTTCTAAGATGAGTTGATGAACTCAATTGTCAGACCTCATGTTGTGTTTGTGTGCATGCTTGTGTATCCTTATGTGTTTGTGTGTATATGAATATTCATTCACCAATTTGATGGGCATTCAGTATGGCTTCTAACATTTGACTATTACAGATGCAACTTCTATGAACATGTTTGTACATGTTTTTGTGTGGACAAATGTTTTTATTTTTTTTGGTGTGTACCTAGAATTGGAATGCTAGGTGATATAGTAACTCTATGTTGAGAAGTGCTGGACTTCTTCCCAAGACAGCTGCACCAATTTACCTTGTTACCAGAAAACTAAGAATGTTCCAGTTTCTCCACATCCCATGAACATTACTAGTGTATCTTCTTTATTCTAGCCATCCTAGTGTTTAAGTTGTATCTTACTGTGGTTTTCATTTGCATTTATCTAATGTTTAATACTGTTAAGGATCCTTTCACATGTTTATTGGCCATTTGGGTAAATCCTTTGGAAAAATATTCAAACCCCATGCTCATTTTTAATTAGGTTATTTGTCTCCTTATGGTGGTGTTGTAAGAGATCTTTATGCAGTGGGGGTACAAAATTCTTGACATGTATATAAAATGCCAATATTTTCCACATCTGTAAAGTATTATCACTTTCTTGGAGTTGTCCTTTGAAGCACAAAAGTTTCTAATTTTTATGAAGTTCTATTTACTTATTATTTTTTGCTTTGTTTTGTTGTTTGTGCTTTGGTGTTATATGTCAGAAACTGTCTCCCAACCCAGGGTCATGAATCTATACTCCTATGTTTTCTTGTAAGAAATTTATTGTTTTCATTTTTGATTTTGTGTTAATCTGATCCATTTTGAGTTGATCTCTTTGTATGGTGTGAGGTACAGATCTATCTTCTTGCATGTCTCAGTCTATCCATTGCCTCACTATTTGTTGAAAGGACTACTCATTCCCATGTATCTTTAGTCAACTAATTTTCACCAAGAGTTCCAAGACCAAATGTACATGAGTTTATTTCCAGATTTTCACTTCTCCTTGATTGGATATATGTCTCTCCTTATGCCAATACCACACTGTCTTGGTTAATATAACTTTGTAGTAAGTTCTGAAATTGGAAAATGTGAGTTTTATGCAAGATTTAGTCTATTCTGATTTACCACATTGTTTGGAGAACTCTCCTTTATGTCCTAGTGCCTGATGACCTATACAAATACATAATGAATATTTATTGAATAAATAGGATAACTAAGAAATCAACAAGATCTGATAGCCTTAGAAAATAACTTGCAATACCACTAAAAACCTGATCATAAATAAAATAATGTTGCTCTTATCTTGAGATATGAAGGAAATTATTTACTATCTTTAATATCTGTAAAATAATGTTTAAAGTCAATCGTATCAAAATTAGCTGGATAATATAAATGCTGCATCTCTGATTAGCCATCTTGGCTTCCGTCATTTGTAGTAATAGTAGGTTTATAACTTTCATTCTATTCTACTGTGTTTCCCTGAAAATAAGACCCTGTGTTATATGTATTTTTTCTCAAGAAGACACACTAGGGCTTATTTTCAGGGGATGTCTTATTTTTATTAAGTATAATACAGCAATCTACATTTATTCAAATACAGTTAAGTCATCTTCTTCTGGAACCGGACAGGGGGAGCCGACCTTGTTGGTGGGGCTGGGCTAGTGATGCATGAACTCCTTTCCCCTAGCCATTTGCACATGTGCAATGGGATGCCTGTGAACGCAGTTACCACACGCACACCCATGCAAGTGCAAATGGCTTCGAGAAAGGAGCTGTGGCAAATGAAAGGTGTTTCAGTCTTCCTTACTGCTCTGCACTGAAATGTATGGCATGGCTATGCAGATATGCTGCATACCCATGCCCTTCACTAGGTTTTATTATCGGGGTAGGGCTTATATTTAACAAATGCATAGAAATCCTGCTAGGGCTTATTTTTGGGGTAGGTCTTATTTAGGGGGAAACATGGTATCCATATGAATAAAATCATTAGCAAGTTAATATAATTCACTATTATGAAATAATCTAGAATAATTCTGCTTCATATTTAAACCTTCTGAGATCAGATGCAAATGACTACCTTGTTTTAAACAGAGAGAAATCAGAAAATTTTGGAAATTTCCCAAATTTCAGGAATACAAAAGCCACTGAGTTTGTGTTAGACCCCTGAATTTACAGTGTTTTAATTGTACTACAGTCTTGAACAGTCTCAATATGCAGTATTTTAACTTTCTCTAAATTTTCTCTGAAAAATCAT
Organism: Galagoides demidoff; assembly: GCA_963574575.1. Taxonomy (NCBI): domain Eukaryota; kingdom Metazoa; phylum Chordata; class Mammalia; order Primates; family Galagidae; genus Galagoides; species Galagoides demidoff. The sequence continues at coordinate 3,843 of CAUYQV010113857.1, read as the reverse complement.
GAGTTGGGTTGCATTTCTTACATCATTAATTCTCTGTGGGTGAAATTTACATTGATAAGATCTAAACCTTGCAAGAATTTTTATTCTTCAAGTGGACAGTATGAGTCTACAAAGAGAGAAATTAATTTCCAAAGATCAATTTCATTATGCTAACACAGAACATGAGGATTCATTAGTGATTGCAGCTCATTAATCTATATGAGCCAATCATGTTTCAACTAAAATGTTGTGGACTTTTTAAGAGCACGAAGACTCAGTCTTTTTTGACATGTCAAAGTGGGAAATGAAAATGCTTTATGAGTGGACTCACCTGTCACTTAAACTAACTTTGGCAAGTCACCTAAATTCTCTGAACATCACACTGTTTTTTGCAAAGATTTGAATTAAATGATATAATTTATGAAATACACCAGTAGAATTTGTGGCCCTGAGGTCCTGACTTTGTTATTTGCTCACAGGAATTGAGATTGAGCTCTGTTTTATTACCTACATCAGAATAGGTATAAAGTAACTCTGAAATTAAACCTAATCTAAATGGTTTTCATCTTTAAAACTGAAAGTTTATCTTATCTTCAATCCAATTCTAAAGTCTGTTGATATAACATTGTAACCATGTTAAATTATTTATGAAATTTTTAAAATGAAAATATTTCCACCTGGGATAAAATAAAAATATGTCTAATTAAAACCTCTGTAGATGTTTTTTCCAACTGGAGGCATATTAATAGCAGGAACTATATAAATGGTGACTGCTGGGGTCACGTAGTATATTATCTACTCTACTGGACCTAATGGCTCTGTTTGCTCCTAGAATGCCCTAAGGCCCTGACAGAATTCACATCAGCTGTTTACCTTGATTTATTTATGAAAATAATTTTGTGGTATCTCTAACTTCCAAGTTTTCAATTAGTATAGATTCATGGACTTCTGCTAGTAATTTTCCAATATTACCTATATGTCCTGGAAATTAATGGAAATTCTATTTCAGTATTTAGAAACTAATTCTTATAAAATATACACTGTTTGTCAAAATGTTTCCCAAGCATAGACATTATCTACTCAGATTAGGCTAAACACATTTTCTTTCCACCATCAGGAAAAGACAGCTCCATTTGTGAGAGAATATAATGCTTTTCAAACTTTGGTAACATACAGACCCCAGTAAAATAAAATAAAATATAAAGCAAACAGCAATAGTTGATGGAAATTATTTTTTCTTATTGTATTTTAAACACATGGATGCATATAAATTCAATATCAAATTGCTTTCAGCTCCTGTGTAAAAATGAACTAAAAATGGACTTACAAATTAAGCACAAATCATAGTGCAATACCATCAAAATTCAAATTAATGTGAAGTCCTGCCACTGTCTGCTGACTGTTCATCTCATGTTCTCTTGAGCTTCTCTTGCTTATTGTCACCAACCAACCCCAACCTTGCCCCAAGGATATGTCTCTCTCTATTTGTACTGTGCTAAATTTTCATTTATAGGTGTCTATAATGGCATTTAGCTTTTCCGTATCTTCAGTTTCTCTTCTACCTCATTTTTGAATTAAACCTAATTCTGTGCTTTTCTTCTGGGTCAAAGACAATATATCTCTAACATGAATTTGACTCAAATCAAAATCTTTCAACATGGGCCTTGAAATTGGGGGAAAAGATCTCATGAGATCGTATCTATACAACCCTAAATGTAGGATGTACTTTCGTCTTATTATGAAATAAAACCATAAATATAAAAATTAGCAGAGAACTTGAGAGCCCTCAAGAATGCAAATAGAAACCTTCTCTGATCTACTGACCTTACATGAGAACTACTCTCATTATACACACAAACAATCGGGCTAGACAAAGTATACCATTAAGAACGGCAAACACAGCCTATGAGGAAAGATCACAGCAATATCTAAAGGAGCTGTAAGGAATGGGAGCCGTAGCAGGGCTGACTGAGAATTCCCCAAGCCGGGCTTTCCCCCCACCGCCCAGGTCCTGCAGACAAAGAGATGAATGGCCCGATAAATTCACACACACAGTTTCCATCTAGAGACTCAGAGACCCGGAGAGACCCACACCCGTCAGCCTGAAGCAAGGCAGATAGGTGCACCTCCAACTGAATTCTCACAAGCCCTTTTTGGGGGTTTTGGGGGCGTGAATAGACAAAGTGAAAGAGTGAGAAATGAATATTCTCCTGTGTCAATTAAATAGTCTTCTGTTCAGGGAAGAGGGCGATCAGGGCCAAGGGCAGCGAAGCACTCAATTAGATCAAATGACACTACCGTGGGGACTTAATGAAGGAGTTACAGGCTACAGGTTAGATAGGGACAGCTGGAGGGTACCTGTCAGCTGCTTTCCAACTTCACTGACATCCTGTGTCTGCTAACTGCTGATTTCTATCTAGAAGTTCCCCAGGCCAGTTTCTTATCTTTTCTGCTGAACTTTCCCACCCCTCTCACCACCGTGGGCGGGCAGAGCAGAAGGCGGCTGCGGCCCTAACGGAGTCCTCTGGGACGTCTGCCTACACTCTGCTTCTACCCACAAATGGGCACCACTTTCATGAAGTCCGGAAGATATGATTGTTAATATTTAAAAAAATAGGATTTCAGTCGCCAAATTGTTTTCTTCCTAAAATAGTAAGAACAGTCAAAACAAAGACAAATGGACTTTGGCTTGTTTTTATCTACAGTATCTTGGACCAAATGTCTTCAGTTATACAAAGTGATCTGTGTCTCTTAGTAGGTTTATTCATAACCAGTGCAAAATCTTGCTGATGATTTTTTCTGAAAATCTATTCCTCCAGCTTTCCTTTTCTCCCAATAATGTTATATGGGTCTCTCTTAGTACCACTTCACATACAGAAGTGTCCTGTTTAACTACCATTCATCTAAAACCTATTTCCTTGTATCTTACTCAAATTTATCTTCCAGCAACAAATTCTTTTTAGATTTTAGAGGGGGAAAAAAATGACCAAAGGAAGATGAAAGGTAGAAAGAAAGGCAAATATATTTCAACCTGATATTTTTAATTGGACCCAGGTACTAATCACTGTTAAATTAGAGTAGATTAATTTTAGAAACTAACAACATAGACTTGAAACATATATTCATATTATGCATGATATTTGGAAACACAAACACAGAAAATTAAGGCAGTGCATTGTAATCTGGTGATAGAATTAAACATTGTACATTCCTGAATTACAAGAGAAATTTGACATTCTCTATTTTGTCTAGTTTCCATCCCCCATCTCTAATCCAATGATATGTATTTCAATACAACAGCTTTGATTTCACATGTAAAATGTAATTTTACATAGAAAATGCTTTATGTATATTTATTTCTGGGTGTTCAGATCTTTACATGTTTTGAGACCTGTATTAAAGTAAAGGTATACACGCACTATAAGAAGCTTAATCCCTCACAGACCGAGAATACCTTTTTTTATTTGTCTTTTTTACTTTATGGAAATTGGGAACAATAAGTACTCTAATCACAGCATATTTACACTTTCAAATATTGCACTTAATTATAGCTTTGTGCTTAAACAAAAAAGAAACAATTGAAGGTAGTTAGAAGCATTTTCCATAATAGGTTTCTATTATAAGATGAGCTAAACCTCTAAGTGGAGAGCATTAGTGTTTCTGAATTACAATATTACAAGTCTATTAATTCTGCCTCAGGGGAGAGAAGTTCATAGAACTGTTTTAATAGTAAAATCTGAATTTTTACCACAATGATGTTTTTTCTCATCGAATGGCTAATCACAAAAAGTTGCCTATTAATATGTGATCTATTCTTGAGATACTTTGCTAAGAGGAAAAAGTATCCAATGTACTCAGTCTTAC